>UESW01004142.1:849947-970261 GCA_900491605.1 Calamus simplicifolius
TTTGGAATGATTTTGATAGAATTATGGTTGATGGAGTCTTCAAAGAAAAATATAGAAAATATGAAAAACTTTATAGTTGTAGTAGTACTGGAGGAACATGGCATTTAAAAAGACATCAAGGACTCATAGAATGCAAGATTCTCATCTGCAAAGTATCCTTAATATACAAGAGAGATCACTTGCATGTACTTTTGTATATAATCATAAAAATAAGAGAAAATTACTTGCAAGATGGATAGTTCAGGATGAATTACCTTTTAGTTTATGTGAATCTTATAATTTTGAACAATGTGTTCAATTAGCCCTATAATCTGCTTATAAAAGAACTAGTAGGCGTACATTTAGAATAGTAGCTATGACAAACTTTTTAGCAATGAAACAAAGTTAATTAAAATGCTCTCAAATTTAAATGCTAGAGTTTCTTTAACTTCTGATATTTGGTTGGCATTTGTTGGTAGTTATTGTTTTATTTCTATTACTGTTCATTTTATTGATAATGATTGGCAACTAAATAAACAAATTCTTGCTTTTCATGCTTTTGATTTTCCGCATTGGCAATAAATTTTAAATACTATTTATCAAACTGCATGCTCATATATATTAATGATAAAATAATGTCTATTAATGCATCTAATAATAATTTTGCTGTTTATTATTAAATGACTTTTTGTATCCCATTTAAATGGACAATTATTTCATATTAGATGTGCATATCATATATTAAATCTTTCTATTCAAGCTGGCATGGACATAATTAAGATGTTATTTTAAAAATTAGAAATACAGTTTCTTTTATTCATGCTTTAAGAGCAAGACTTCAAGAATTTAAACAATTATGTGTAGATTATGTAAATGTTTTAAAAAATTTAAACTGATGTAATTACTCGTTGGAATAGTACCTATACTATGATACATGATGCATATCCATATAAGAACTTATTAAGTGCATATATTAATGATCGTGGAATAGGATTTACATTGACGGAAGCTGATTGAAGTAAAGATAAAATTTTGAAAGATATTTTTGTTATTTTTTATGATGCTATAAATGTTCTTTTTGGTATTTATTATCTAACTTTTTATTTATTTTATAAAAAGCATATGTAATTTGTGAAAAAATTAATGAACATATATTTGATGATACTTTAGCTCCAATTATACATCAAATGAAAACTAAATGGAATGAATATTGGGACAGGATATGTCCTTTGCATAACATAGCTGCTATTTTTGATCCTAGAATTAAATTAAGTGGCATAAAAATTTTAATTGATGTATATTATAAAAACATGAATCAAGATCCTGAACCATCTAAAAATAAGGTAAAACGACTTTTTAATGATATTTATGCTTTATATGTCGAAAAAATTTATGGATTTAAAATATCTAAACAAAGCTCTGCTTCTTCTAGTTTTCGTTTGTCATCTGTTTTTTCATTCATTGCACAAAGAAGACACACACATGCGTCATCTTCTTCATCTTCATTTTTTTTATCTTTAAGTAGTGAACTAGAATTTTATTTACGAAATGATCTTCATTCTATATATGATGAAAATTAAATAGAGAATCTAGATGTATTAGCTTGGTGGAAGAGTGTTAAAAATCAATATCCTATTATGTCTGCCATTGCACGCGATATTTTAGCTGTGCTAATATCCACAGTAGCATCGGAATCTACTTTCAGTGCAGATCGATATGTTCTGGACGAAAAGAGAAGTAGGATGATTGGCGAGACGATATAGATGCTTCTCTGCTTCAAAGATTAGTTAGATGCTGAGGTGAGGCTTCAAGATAAAGGTGGACAGACTTAACCAACAAAGATGATGATAATATAAATACTACTGTTGAGTGAGTCATCTCTATTTTTATAATTTTATATTTTATATTTTTAATTATTAAAGTGAGTCATCTCTATTTTTTTCTTTTCTTATTGTATTCTGGAGATCAAGCCTAACCCCTTCCCTTCATGTACCATTTTAATTTTAAATTAATAAACTGGTAGGGATCTATGCCAAACCTGCCACCATTAAGGTGGCTTCATATTAATAAATTTTTTTTTTTAATAATTTTTTAATTTATTAAAAAATTATTTTTTATTTAATTTTTTTATCAAGCCCTTGTAGGTCATGCTGGCCCAGTCCCTTGTGGGTCGTGCCGTGCCTGGCATGCTGGGCCACCCAAGTCCGGGACATGCCATGCCGGGCTTGGTCCGCTGGCCGGACTTTCAGTCACTTCTAAGTGCTTCTAGCATTCCTATTATTTTTATTGGATCTGTATCTAATATGTAAATTTAATTATTACTTGCCTATTATGTGTTTGGTGAATGAAAATGAAATAGGATTGAGCGTCCTAATAAAGCATGAAAGAATTTGGTTTTTATAAATAAAATAATAGAAAATAAAAATTTTGTTCCTACTTTTAGCTTTTAAAAACAAAAGTATATTTAGCATATATATATATATATATATATATATGCTTTTCCCAAAGGGAAATAGATGGTATGGCAGCCGCAGCAGCAACAATTATAATATAATGGTGATGATGATTGTAGTGATAATGATAAGCGGCAGAAAGGATATTAAAAAACTAGAAAGGATTTTAATTGAAAAAAATTGGGTTTTCTATTCACATAAGTTTTTAAAAATAAAAAATAAAACTACAGTGCCAATTTCATTTTGACTGTTGTGTTTTAATTTTTAGAAACAAAAAATTAAGGAAAAAAAAGCACTACCAAATATAGGCCTAAGCAAGTAGGAGTTAAAAATGGAGAGGAAAAAATCATTGATGACAAACATGTTTTCCTCTCCATTTTTCTCCCTAATATCTATATTTATTCTTACTATTAATTATGCCGCCTTTTTTATCATTCAGATTTTAAGGTTTTTCTATGCATGATGACTTATTCAATTAGGTGAAACCTTGGTCTCATCAGTTTCTAAATAAGTCAATTTTGTCCAATATAAGCATGATCCAATTTTGAAAATCCTAATCCAGACCTTCCTTTAGCTTCGCTAGTTCGGGCTAGATATCACCAGCCCTAATATTTAAACTGCAAACAAAATAGGGATGTGACATATTCTTGAAAATGTATAAACAATTCATATCAATTGCGGAAGCGACAAGTCTAAAAAATCCTTAGAATAAATAACTTAGCTTTCGTTGACATTGGAGTAACCATTAACCCTAATTTAAATACTCTACCAGAAGACAAAGTACTAAATCTTCCATGCAGAAGTCCAAGCATCGACAAAAGTCCAAAATAACTTCTGGTTTACAACCATAGTTGTTAAAATCAGATTGAATCGACCAGTTAAATCGATTGAACCGAAACCTAAAGGCCAAGTCGATTTGATTCTAACATAAAATCGAATATATATAAAAAACCTGAAATAACCCAGTCAATCTATCTAGTTCACTCATGAACCAGTCAACCTGACCTGAATCGAATCATGATTTATCAATGTTGTTTTAAATTTTTGGCCTTTGCCGTTTCAAATTTCAGAGAGTTCATGACAACCTTTTCTCCATTAGGATGCTTGTAAGTTTTATGAAGAAAAAAAAGAAGAGCATTGATAAGAGAAGAAAAAAAAATATAAAAATATAAAAATTTTATAGAAATAAATAAGAAAGCAGAGACATAAAGAGAAAAGATGAAAATAAGGAAGCTCGGATAAATTTTTTTTTTTGAAAAAAAGTTAAATCAAACTAAATAGATATGCAGATTGAAAGTAAGCAAATTTTAGAGATTAGATACGATATAAAAAAAAAAATTTTGAAAAGAAGAAGATTATGAAAATTGATATTCGTATATTTATTTTATTAAAAATTAATTTTTATTAATATAAACATATTTTATATTAAAATAATTAAATCAATGATTCAACCGGTGATCCAATGGTTGAACCAGTGATCCAGTGACCCGAGCCTTTGGCTGGTTCAATGTTCGGACTGGTTCTGAAAACTATGGTTACAACAACACCAAGTCTTAGAGGAAAGACACTACCGGTTTTGCAAAGATTGATGAAATGCAATGCCCATTTTATAATCAATAAAAGGGATGATGCCATTAATCACACACCTAAAACATACCACAAACATCTGGCCATGCCATTAATCACACACCTAAAATCATATTTCGCCAAGCTTTATACTTCAATATCTATTGGGAGATCTCAAGATAGTAAGCACCACAACCTAGTGAATATTCCACACTCCTAATCCAGGAGAAGGCATATGTGCTCGGATTTCATAGAAATATCGAGAAATATCTTATAAAACATAAGTATTAGATAAAGGATCATATAATTTCATAAATTCCAAACCAAAGAATATTCACAAAGCCATAATATGAAAGAAACTTTTGAAAAATTAGTTGCAAATACGCTTATGCCTCATGACTGGGCATCAATAACATGTTTATCCCTCATGTCGACCATCACTCTCAGGTCACGCTTATACCTGTGAATTGGTGTCAATCTTATATGGCTAGTTGTGAAATGCATGAATATGCCATCAACATCCTAAGTATAAATTATACCAGTTATCCAATTATATAGGTACAATTCACAATTCAATTAAAATATTAGTTTTAAATGAGAGTTCAATTTCATCCCATAGAAATACATCAAAGAAACAGTGCATGTAGATGTATGATTTGATATTTATCATGTTCTTGAATCACATAACGAAATTGAAACTTCAGCGCTTGGTTGTAGATCAAGCCAACATCTTGGATGGTAAGCCAAAAAATTGCACAGGATAATTCTGCACCTGAGACTATTAACCAAAAACAGATTACTCAGTCTTTTCCTGCTGGATGATACAGAAGCTTCTGCAAATTTTCTGAGACCCAACCTCAATTTCTCAAGGTTTACCCCATTATCCACCAGAATACTTGTCACTCCCATCTCTGATACCTGCAAAGATATTGAACGATGGAATAAAAAGTGAGTCCTGAGCTCCATCATCACGAGACAGGATGCATCCAGGGTGGAAATTATTCTTCAGTAAATCTAACTTGGCAAGACTTCAATAACTAGAAATATCAGGAATTTGCCTCATGAATTTACAGCTGTAAGAAACAAAAGTGAGTCGGGACATGGTGGGAAACAGAAATGCTCCAGAAATGCATGGAAGCTTGCACAGGAGCATGAATTACATCATAGGCTGCCTAAAACACAGTTGACAAAGTAAAAGGATAAAATAACATGTTCATATTAGAACAATTATTTTTCTCATGCTTTCATATGATTTAATCTTCAATCATTAAGGTTGTAACATAGCATATTTGGTCTGATCGTTCCTATACATTTCCCGTGTTTAGCATCATCAATTTGCAACGAAAAAACTCATTTTTATACTCCATCAAATTCCCTATGGAATATCCAAGAGGACTTGATTGCCATTAGGGTCCCTCAATACTCCAAGCTTACAATGCTTCCTATGTAAAAAGAAAAAATAAAAATCACAGAAGGCATAGATCAGTTACCGCTTCAATATTCCTGTCCTCATCATCAAAGAAGAGCATGGACTTTAAAGGTACACCAGTCCTCCTACGGATCCTTTGGAAATGCTCTGTCTTGTGACTCCAACTGGAAAATATTTCCTGAATCAACATATGAACAATGACATGATCTATTAGGAGAAAACACCAATAAATATTCAACAGCACTCCAATACAAAAAGTGTGTTCTGTACAAAGAACGCATTCTTCAGCATAAATATGTGCATCATTGTTGACTAGTTTATCAAATGCGAAAGTCTGTGTATACAGAAAAAATTACACTGCAACATTAAAATCCATAAAGCAGCCCTCAATCATAAGTGTTGCTGTGCAAATCAACAATATAATACTTTAACTACTTGAATGTTATCTGATGATGGGATTTATGTAGATTCAAGATCCACAATATTGCACAGCACCCCTAGAAATTCTAGTAGTCTGCAGCCTCTGCTGGCATGCACAGAGCCTGAAGAATTAGAACAAGGATGCTCAAAGTGCCCTCTAGGCATCTTCCTCTTACTCACTAGGTCTTTCTTGTGAAGTAAATGTAACACTGACACAATGAGGTTGTTGCTTCTCTTTATTGCAGATCTTGCTTTGTTGCATTGCTGCAAGCATGGTTTCTTCATAAACCAATCATTTGCCAATAATGAGTCTGATCCTAGATGCTCTCAACAACTGCCCAAGTGTTTCATGTACCCTGAAAGATTAGGCATACATCAACCCATATATTCCACCATCCTCCTAATTTGCGCAGCAGCTGCTTTATAGTGCATAGCACCTCCAAAGAATTTAAAGTGCAATGCACTTGATCTGGCTGAAATCCATTAAGCAGGAGCATCTATCAGAGTTCAAGGATATGACACATATTCTCTCAACTCAACTCATCTAAGCCTTTTCCCAACTACAGCGATCGGCTACATGAATCTGCTTCCTCTACTCTGCTCTACTCAGGACTAAGTCGACATTCAAATTACATATAGTTATATCTTTTAAATTATTTATGTCCATATTAGTTTAGGTCTACCTCTACCTTTATCATTACCATGGATTGTTAAAAGATCACTCTTTCTAACTGAAGCATCTAAAGGTCTTCGTTGTATATATCCAAACCATCGTAATCGATTTTTTCTCATTTTATCTTCAATTAGGGCTACTCCTATCATTTCTCTTATATGTTTATTTTTAATTCTATCTTTTAAAGTTTTACCATATATCCATCTTAACATGCACATTTTTGTTACACTTAATTTATTCACATGTTATTTTAGTATTGCCTAATATCTATTCCATATAGCATAGCTGGCCTAATAGCAGCTTTATAGATTTTTTCTTTCAATTTTAATGGCATACATCGATCATACAATATCCCAAAGCACTCCTTTACTTAACCCATCATGCTTTAACTCTATGATTCACATCTTCACTTATTTCACCTTCTTGCTAGATAATTGATCCCAAATACCTAAATTTTTCATTCCTTGGTATCTCTTGGCTTGCAATCTTTACTATTTTCATTTGTATTTCTACTTCCACTATAATTACATTTCATATATTCAGTTTTATTTCTATTAATTTTAAAACCTTTAGATTCTAAAGCCTCTCTCTAAATCTCTAGCTTAGCATTTACTCCAAATTTAGTTTCATCAATCAACACTATATCGTCTGTAAATAACATACACCATAGGGTATTATTTTGAATATGTTTGATTAATTCATCTATAACTAATACAAAAAGATATAGACTTAAGGTAGATTCTTGATGTAAACCTACAGTAATTGAAAATGTACTAGTTTCTTCTATTATTGTTTTAACAATAGTTATTGTTCTATCATACATTTTTATCAATTCTATGTATCTTTTGTAACTCCTTTTTTCTCTAAAACCCACATATTATTTCTCTTGGTACTCTATCATATGCTTTCTAAATCAATAAAAATCAATGAAGATCTTTTTTCTTTTTTTTATACCTCTCCATCAATCTTTTTAATACATAAATAGCTTCCATAGTCGATCTTTCAGGCATAAATCTAAATTGGTTATTTGACAACAAAGTTTCAGCTCTAAATGGAAAAAAAATCAAAAAAAATCACGCCCATCTTGCTTAATTGATTCATGAAGAGCCTTGCGCATTAGGGGGATGAAGACCTCATGGAAAACGATCAATATCAACTTTTTCATTGGCATGGAAGAAGGCACGTTCTGTTTCAAATAAATTTCTCAGCCCATTTATCTTTGAAACAACTTGAAAAGAGGGGGATAAAAGAAAGCATTTTCTGTTTTCAAAAGAGAACAAGTAGGAGGTCTTGATTTTGTGTAGAAATTATGTAAGAAAAGACAGACCACAAACAGAAATAAAAAAGCTCCAAGAGTAAAACGGACATGTAAAGTGTAACCTTCCGAGTAGTGTCTTGTTATCTGAATACTGCAAGTAAACTTTGAAGGATTGAGGCTCTATCTAAAAAAACTACTTGTGTTTGAAACCCATCCAGCTAACTCAATCATAATCTATGCCTGCTTTTAAAAAAATTGAATAGAAGGACCAAAGGAACCACTGCACATAGTGTATGAGTCAAAAACCCTACAGATGCATATATAAAGTTAAAATGGGCAATAAATCTTAGTTTCAATAATTAATGACATCATAATGCATACACAAGATGTAAAGTTATGTCAATCTACATAACTAAAAACATTTCATATAGATGTTTTTAAAAGTAAATATTTAAGTTGTCTTTAGAAAAGCTCTTAAAATTATGTATGACATTTAATTGCTAGCAACTTCTGTTGCATTATCATCTGATAGTTCTAAAGTAGCTTTGATTATATGTATATTTATACAGACAAACATGTGTCTGTGTGCATATCAAAATAAGTTTTAACAAATAAAAATGTTAGCTAAGAAATAAGTTCAGCAAGGGAATCTTAATTGGATGTGCATGCCATATCAGTTTTCCCCAGGACAGTCTACAGATCCAAAAATCATCTGATGTCAATATCAAATGCCACTTCTATGGTTACTATTTTCTCTTTGTTTAGGTTAATATAAAAAATAGGCTGAAAAATAAGTTCTGCTCTGGGACCATTATAATTGGGTGCGTATAGCATGCGAGAATAACCTAAAAGTTGTCCTATGTCATTGAGTTGTAAAATTCATCCAGCATCATTATCACATGGTGCTTCCATCCTTAATGTTTTGCTTTGATTGTCTTATTGCCATCTCAATCAATGGCTAGGTTGATGAGGATTGCAGTCATGCACAGGTGGGAGGATGAATCAACATTTGTCCAGAGTCCAGATCATCCAAGTCATGCTTGAAATCTTCTGTAACTCCAATGACCAAAATGTGTGCTCAACTGAGTGGGTGTAGGTTTTTGTCAACTGTAGCAGCAACAACCAAAACTACACCAAACAGTGTGATTGACACATGTACCAATTTGGTATGGTATATAATTAAGCCATCAACTAATCTGATAACTTAGGTATTGAAAAATCTCTAGTCTTCATCTTTGGGAAACTAGGTGGTGCAGATTCCAGTATGAAAGGTAATGAAGAGATGTTCACAAGGGAAGACGACAGCTCATGTTGAGGGAAAAGATGTATGTTATTGTTTTGTTGCAAGGACAATGTTTTATGGTCAATGCAAGCACACTTTGCAATGTGGGTGATAAACATTCAATTTCAGATCTGATCTTTAGTTTGATCCTTTGGTTCCCAAAACAGTGCCTTGATATAGAAATTTCTCCAAGATTTTTCTCATGAGACTCCATTGTTTCTTGCCTTCAATTCCTATGGAACCAGTGTTACCTAGATGGGCATACATGTGAATACATGGGAAGGGTATCCAATCTTCTTATTTTTCTAACCTTTGTATTTGTATAGAATGGTCCATATTACTGATTTTTATACTTGCTCAAAACAGGGGCAAATGGACTTATAAAAAAAAAATCCATGCCCATGCAAAACATTAATAAAAGCATTATAAGTACAGGTCATCAGGCTTTAACCTTCTCTCCTCTTTCCTCAACCTCCTTTTTCGCATGTGACACCACTCCACCATGCTTGTATGAGTTATGCCATTGCCACCCCATGCCTCCTCAACCAGCCCAACTGCACCTTAGTGCCTGCCACCCACTAGGAAATCCAACATCTATCCTCGAGACCCTTTATTGTAGTGCTGCTTGATTCCTCCCACCACATGGCTGTCAGGTCTCACCACCACTAAGCACACTCAACTACCCATTTGGGACCCTCCACTAGCGTTGAACCTACCAAGCTAGATGGCACATCCCATTGGCTACATTCCAGCGTTACCACCGGAGTCCCATCAATCTATCTTCTAAATGCTCCGCTCCTCCCCCCAACAAAAAAAGGCACACACCTCTTCCTCTTTTCCAAGCTAAGCAATGCTCATTGCTCTAACAATCACAATCACAATCACAATGTAAATCAACGGGCCTATGCTTCAGCAAGAATGCATGAAAGCAAAAGGAATCTGTTCCTTCTTCACGTGCACATGGGGTTTTGATCATTCTCTTTTTTTTTTTTCTTTTAGATTTTCTTTTTCTTGCAATACAATGTGCCCTTGCAATTTGAATTGAAGCAAGCAGCAAATCTAGCCTTGTTATCACCTACTGGCAGCAAACCACATTAATTTTGCTACCATTGGGATTCAAGGAAAGCATCTGTGGATAACAATACGCTCTAACCCTTTTTGTCTCAGGAACAAAACTTGTTCTAGTCGTACAATGTTGCACTTGAGACCACATGGAAATTTAAATGTTTATGATATAAGCATTCCAACAGGGCCAATCAGACATTGATTTGCCTACTGGAGAGGGCACAGTCCTTTAGAACAAGCTCTTCAGACCTTTTCAGTGTGTCCTTAGATTTGAAGCCAGGAGTCTAGCTGCTTTTGTATTGAAGCAAATGAAAGCAAAAATAATGGCTTAATGGAATGCATGGTAACTGATGACGTTCATTGTGGCCAAAGCTCTGAAGCTTTGATTTATTTTTATTTTTATTTTCTGTCTCCTCTTATACAACAAGAAGAATGGCTTTTCGTAGATCTGATCACTTTAGAAAATGTACATTCATTGTATGAGTTTACACCATCTCACAAGCATCCGTGGTTCTCTAATTAGAAGGCTTCCTGTTGGTATAGTTTGGAGGACTACTGTGATGGTCTGGGCACATGGGCCCATCCCATCAGGAGAAAACTGCCTCAGCTGAGGCAGTATCCTTTGACCTTATCATGTAGGGAACCGCCTCAGCAGAGGCAATGCTCCTATATTTACACACACATATACATATATATAGATATACATATACACACATACAGAGAGAGAGAGAGAGAGAGAGATTAGCTACATTCAAATATAGTCAAGCCTATATCCAGTTATCTTCTCTACCTTTGGATCATATAATTTACAGATTTCAAAAATAAAAAAGAAAAAGATGGGGATAGCTCTGAGATCCATGGGGATCCAAGGTTGTGGATCCAGTCTCTCTCTCTCTCTCTCTCTCTCTCTCTCTCTATATATATATATATATATATATATATATATATATATATATATAATCTTAAACCTTTTTAACTTTCCCCTTTCAGCACCCTCCTCCTCCGTCTTAAATCTTTCCATATCTCAAGAAGGGAGAACAGAACAAGTCTGAAGGATCCCTGTGACATAATTGATCTATTTGATTTTCAGTTTCACGGGTAAGTAACAACAGCAACAATTACAGCATCAGCAGCAACGATTAGAGCAGCAAAAATGGTTTCAGGAACAACAGTTGCAGTGGCAGCCGTTCCAACAACAATTACAACAATTTTTACGACAATAATTACAGCAACAAGAACCATTACAGCAGAATGTCGAGGCCCAGTCAAAACAACATGGCATTATATCAAAATTTAGAAAGGTGGGCCCATCAGCTTTCAAGGGAACCATTGAACCCCTGAGTTGGTTGAACGACATGGAAAAGGCATTTACATTTATTAAATACTCAAAAGAAAATAAAATAACATATGCCTCTTATATGTTGCAAGGAGAAACTGCTGATTGGTGACGAATGGTGAAGCATAAGCATGCTTACAGTACTAACATTTACTTGGAAGAATTTTGTAAGGCTTTTTATGAGAAATATTTTTCTCCAAATATAAGAACTCGAAAGCAGCGAGATATGATGGTAGCGCAATATAAAGCTAAATCTAGTGAACTTGCCAAATTTGCCCCTAAGGTAGTAGTGGATGAGGAGAGTTAAGCTCACAAGTTTCAAAATGGGACCATTAGAATTGAAAACTTTGTGGTAGTAAATAAGGCTTTGATAAAGGAAAACAATAAGAGCAAAAGGAAGAAGAGGGCCAGAAAAAGAGGCATAGACCACCAATTTCACAGAGTGGACAAAATCCAGAATTGCAAACAAAGAGACAAAGACTCAGCCTATTATGGCCAGAGAGCCAACAAAAAGTATGAACGTTGCTCTAGGTGTGGGAGAGAACATCATGACCAAGCTTGTCATTGGAATACTGATGCCTATTTCAAGTGTGGACATGAGTAGTAGGATAGCAACATGTCTGATGATAACAAAAAGCCAAACAACCTCTGCATCTCGGTCCACCCAACCAGTCCAAACAATAGCAAGTAGGACTCCTACTACAGAACAGAACAGAATAGAGGGGCTTGAGAACCTAGGAGCCAAGAGCGAATTTATGCAATCACATAGCAAGATGCTCAAGCTTCCAATATCGTGGTAGGTACCCTCCCAGTACTCAATGCTTATGCATGAATTTTGTTTTATTCTTCATTCCTTCATATCAGTTATTTTGTGAGAAAACATATATATTGTGTGAACCTTTAAAGTTATATGTTGAAACCCCAGTTAGAAATATATTGACCATAGATCTTGCTTGCAACTCTCGTGTTATTAGAGTGAAGGATATAAAGTTTTTGGCAAATTAGAAGTATTAGAAACGATAGATTTGATATTATAATGGGGATGGATTGGTAGCTACCTATCATATCACAGTTGATTGTCATTAAAAGACTATAAACTTTCATATGCTAATCAGTCAGAGTTTAGTTGTAGGAAGTACCAAAATTGCTCTTGTGGACTTTCATATACTAGGCCAGTTGGAGTTCAATTTTATAGGAAGTACAGGAATTGCCCCTCCTTATGTGATGTTAAAGAAGGGTTGCAAGGATTGTCAGCTTACTGTAAGGGATACTGAACAGGGTGAACTAAAATTAGAAGACATATTGTGTGAGTTTCTACACGTCTTTCCTGAGAACTTGTCAGGGTTGCCACTAGATAAGGAGGTTAATTTCCTATTAATTTGATACCATGTATAGGGTCAATCTCAAAAGCTTCATACCGAATGGCTACCGTAGAGTTGAAGGAGTTGAAAAGGCAACTCTAACAACTACTAGATAAAAGTTTTATCAGGCCCAGTGTATCAACTTGAGGAGCTCCAGTTCTACTTATAAGGGATGGAAGCTTACCACCATGTATTGATTATAGAGAGCTAAACAAGGTGGCTATGAAGCATAAATATCCTTTGCCCAAGATAGACCTATTTGATTAGTTGGTAGTTTTCCAAAATTGATCTCAGGTCAAACTATCATCAATTAAAAATCTAGGCAGAGAACATACCTAAGACTGTTTTTCAAACCCAATATGGACATTGACTTCTCAATGATGCTATTTGGATTAACCATGCACCAGCTGGATTGATGGACCCAATGAATAGGACGTTTTAAGCCATTCCTGGACCAATTTGTAGTGGTATTTATTGATGATGTTTTAGTCTATTGCAGAAGAACATGAAGAACACTTGAGATGTGTATTCTGGGTACTAAGAAAAAAGAAATTATTTTCCAAGTTGAGCAAGTGCGAATTCTGGCTAGAGAAAGTAGCTTTCCTTGGGCAATGTGATATCTAAGGATGGGACTTCTTTGGACCTTAAAAAGGTAGAAGCTATAGTACAATGGAGCAAACCAATCAATGTGTTTGAATTTGTAGTTTCTAGGTTTCACTGGACATTATAGAATATCTGTAGAGGGATTCTCTAAAATTGCAGCACTCTTGATCCATTTAACACAGAAAGGAGTAAGTTTGAGTTGTCTGAAGAATGCAGGGAACTTCAAGGAATTGAACAGTAGATTGATATCAACCACCATACTCACCATACCATCTAAAAGTGGAGGCTTTACCATATATAGTGATGCTTCTGAAAAAGGTCTAGGATATTCCTTAATGCAGCATGATAAGATTGTGGCATATACTTCCAGACAATTGAAACTCTATGAACAAAACTATCTTACACAAGATTTAGAGTTGACAACTGTAATATTTGCACTAAAAATCTGAAGGTATTATTTGTATGGTGAACATTGTGAAATATTCACTAATCATAAGTCTTAAATATATCTTCACTAAGAAAGAATTGAATATGAAATAAAGGAGATGATTAGAGTTATTAAAATATTATGACTTGTCCATCAACTACCATCCAAGAAAAGTTAATGTAGTAGCAGATGCTTTGAGTAAAAATCTTCAAGTAATTTAGCAACAACGATCACTACTCAAAAAGAATATTTTAGATGATCTTATAAAATTAAATATTGAGGTATGGACATATGAGCTTGGAGCACAGTTGATGAATCTTAGAGTACTACCTAATTTGATTGAAAGAATCAATGTTGCTCAAGACAATGATCCAAAGTTACAGAGAATTAGGAGAGAAACAGATTCTAATAAATAGTTATAATTCAAAATTCATGAGGATGGATTATTAAGAGTTGACCATAGGTTGTGTTCCTAGTAAGCCGAATTTAAAGAAGGAAATTCTAGAGGAGGCTTACAATGTTAGATAAATAGTACACCCTAGTAACACCACAATGCATAGGGATCTTAAGGAAACCTTCTAGTGGAACAATATAAAGAGAGATTGCACAGTTTGTTGCATAATATCTGGTGTGTCAGCAAGTAAAGCTGAGCACTAGAGGTCAGGAGGATCATTGCAGCCTTAAACTATTCCTAAATGGAAATGGGAGCACATTACCATAGTTTTGTGACAGATTTAACTAAGACTCCCCATGGAAATGATGCAACCTGGGTGATTGTAGATAAACTAACAAGTAAGTTCATTTTTTAGCCTTCAGGGTTGATCATTTTCTTGAAAAATTGGTAGGACTTTACATTAAGGAGATTGTGAGATTGTACGATGTTCTAGTGACTATTGTGTCAAATAAGGATACTGGATTTGCATCTCAGTTTGGAAAGGTTTGCATGGAGCTTTAGAAACTAAACTTAATTTTAGAACTGTTTTTCAGAAAGAGTCATTTAGATTTTGGTAGATATGGGAAAGGACACTTACCTTTAGTAGAATTTGTATAAAATAACAATTATCAGATTAGTATTCAAATGACACCTTATGGAGCATTATATGAAAGAAAATGTAGATTATCAATATATTAGAAAGATTATGGAGAGAAAGATTGTTAGAACTTGAACTTGCACATCAAATGGTGTAAAAGATTCAGTTAATCAGAGAACAATTCTGCAGAGTCCAGAATAGGCAGAAAAGTTACTGAAGGCAATAGAAGGTGAGGGCTTGAATTTCTGGTTGGTGATCATGTGTTTTTGAAAGTGTCCCCTACCAAAAAATTTATAAGATTTGGGATCCGTGGTAAGCTAAGCACTAAATTTGCAGGTCTACTTAAAATATTAGAAAGGATTGGTGATAAGGCCTACAAAATAGCCTTGCCACCTGCACTGGCCAGTGTACATAATGTATTTCAAGTATTAAGTTAAGGAAACATGTCCTGGACTCTAACCATGATGTAGAATATGAACCTTTACAACTCAGAGAAGACTTGACATATGAAGAGTACGAAGTGCAAATTATAGACAGAAAGGATCAGGTATTGCGGCAATGCATTCTTTGGAATCTGAATGTGCATTCTTTGGACTGCAAAGTGCAGCAGTAGCAGTGGTTCTAGGCAACAAAAACTCGAATGCATTCGGTTGAGCACCCATTTTGTTTTCTAACACCAAAAAATTCATAATCAACTTGAGGAAGGATGCCAAGAGAATGGAACCTCAGCTATTTGTTTTGTGTCTGACCTGATCCTAACCCAATTCGACCAAATCCTACCCATTCAACCTAACCTTAACCACTCGATCTCACTTGATCATAACTGTTCTTGCTACATCATACCCAATGCTATTCTATGAATTCAACCAAAAACTAGCCACCCGATGATACCTAATCACACTTGTTCTCACTCAATAATATCCCAACAGACCCATTCATTCCAGGTGCACAATCCTATTTAATTTTACAAGATCACATCTGATCATACCCAAACCTGCCATAGCCCTACTCACCATAGCCCAATCCAGGTTCAATTGACCCAACCTCGAAGACCAAACAATAATTACATCTAAAGAAACTAAAAGTTATATGTACATGCAAACTGAACCTAAATTAAATCCAATGTAGACTTAGGCTAGATCTAATGGTCATCACTACACCTATGATATCCTTACCCCTTCTCTATCATAGGTGCACACCATGAAAAGGATTCTCTCTTATGAATATGTGAACCTAACTAAAACCATTCTCTTTTTTAGCCTCCTTCATCCCTCCTCCCTCGACTAATTCTCCTAGTGTGAAAAGTGGCACCTTGATAAGACTACCTTGTTTTTTTCATGGTTTCCTATAACCAACCCAATCCTTCACTCTCTCCTTTCATGCCATGTGCCTCCTCAAACACCACTCTCAAGTTACGACCCTTGCACACCAAATCTCAACCCCACAAGAAGACTAAGATAAGATATTATACATAGCAAAGTCACCCTTCTTTTGATAACATTTTCATGACATACATTAGATTATACTTTGTAAATCATGTTCAGTCCTTTTACCTCTCTTAATGACCTATTTAATCCTTAAAAACTCTCCTTGGAACTAGCCCAAATCATACATACACCATTCTATCCTCTTCCATTGGATCCTCTTCACTCCCTTCTATAAAATCTCAACCATCATCCCCCTCACATCATCAATCCATAAGGAGAGGGAATTGGCCTATCTCCTTTTTTGACTCTAGCATCTCTTTCCATCATTGAATTAAAATCTCCCCTCATCCTATCCCTCCCATCTATCCATTCATACTATCCATCTAAAGAAGCACAACATAAGAAATACATTCTCCACTAATCCTATCCATCCACCTCCATAATCCTTTGTTCTCCTTCTCTAGCAAATAAGAGCATGTATCTCACATCAATCTTAACCACTAGATCCAAATAGCTCTACTTCTACCCCTTACTCTATGATTATTTATCCTGGCTCTTAAATCTTAAAGAAGAGAACACCCATAAAAAATCCTAGCCCTTGAACCTAAACACCTCACTAATCCATTCATTCACCCCCTAGCCTATAGGATTAAGCCTTTATGACAACCCTTAGACCTAGGATTATCCTTTCCCTCGTTAAATCCTAGCCCTTAGACCATCTCCCTCCTTAAATACCCCTCATTTTATCCTAAATGAAGGGTAGAAAATTAAGGGTGAGCATGGATTGGGTTGGGCCAGTTTCAGGCCAAAATCGAGAATCGACCCTATCAAGATCAGTTCTAGAATATTGGATCCAAAACCTAACCAATCCTATCTTATAACCAATCCAAAACCAATGCAATCATATCATATTCTGAGTCGATTCTAGGGTAGAACCTTTTTTTTGCATTAGCTCAGAATTGTTTTACTTTTTCTTTCATTTTTAATCTATTAAAGTTTATCTTCTTAGTTGTGAAAGTTGGGTGACAGGTTGAGAGTCATCATAAAAATGTTCAAAAAAAACTTATAACTTTAATAAATATTATTTAATTTTTCTCTTTCGTTTAGTTGAATATTTGATGATATATATGGTATATTATATCTAATAAATCATATCAAAAGTCCACAAAAGCAATTAAATTAACTTGATTTAAGGAACCTCCTACTTTTGATAATCATTAAGGACTATAGGAGAGAAAAATAACATATATTTGAAATATGCTTGAAATAATTAATCTATGATCTCTTGATAAACATAACCATCTACGCCATTAGAAGTAAAAATTCTAATGATATATATGCCAAGAAGCATAATAGAAATTATAAAGTCATGAACACAAATTAAAAATTTTAAGTATTTACATATATATCATACTAAATCAAATTAATTCCCAACATATATCAAATATAAATATTAACATTAAATTAAAATATCCATAAAATGTAAAAAATATCCACAACCCAACTAATAACCTAACCACAAATAAACAAATTTAACCCAAATGTCCTTAGTTGTGTTAAATAAATATATATATATATATATATTTGTTGATTGGTCTAATACTAAAAATCTCTAATAGAGGTGGTAAATGACTTATAAATACCATTTTTTTTTAAAAAAAAAGTTAAGTTCTTGGGTCAGAAACAAGGAACCAACCTCCCATAACTGAGAAAAATTTGTGTTTGGTTCTCCGTTAAAACCAAGGAACCAACTCCTAAAACCGAAAATCGACCTGTAGAATCGAGAACTGACCTAAAGGGAATTGGTTCTAGGGTTTTAGACTCCGAATTGACCTTACAAGCATTCAGAACTGAACCAACCTAACCCAATCAAATTCGGTTGGTGTCAATTCTTAGGTTATCCTAACCCCTTGCTCACCCCTATAGAAAATAGGGAAAAATTAGAATTCCTAGTGGAGACTACCAAAATTCCCCAAGAAAACTCTAGACCTTCATCCTTTTCCCATTCTTCTAACTCCATCCCATCTCATTGAACCTTATTCCCTAATCCCATATATAGCCTCGAGCAACCAAGGAGAAGCACTACAAGAGCATCAAGAGCCACATTCCATTCTCTCCTTTTTCTCTCCCTCTTCTCTTATAATTTGGTCATTCTTTAAGCTTGCATGAAATCCTAGTCTATTAGAGATAGGAGACCCTCTCTACCACCAAGAACCCCTCAAAAGAGGGGGCGACGGGGTGCACATTCAGTCCTTCACTACCATTAACCTATATCTGAACTTATGCCTAGTCCCCTACAAGTTTCTTAGCTAACCTAGAAGCCTAGGCCGTGACTCCCTCACTAAGTGAGTTAGTTGCCCTCAAGATGAAGTATAATAGGCACTAGCTGCTGTGCATATTGTAGTATTCATCATGCTGGACATTACATGAAAATTCTTAAACTTTATTCTCCATTCTCTTCTTTCCTCCTTTTATCTTCCCTTCTTTTCTCTTCCCTACTCTCTTTCCCATCTTTCCAATCTTTTGGTAGAACAAAAGAGGAGTTAAATTCCTCTCTTTCGTTTGAGGAGTTTGGGATCTATACAACCTCTTTCTTCAAAAAGCCAGGTGGGCCTCTTTATTACAGCCTGCCATATATATGCTGCACTAGATATTATAATCTAATTTCAAGTGGTGAACCATGGGACAACTAAAACTTGCAAATAACCCCCTAGAATAGAAAATTAACACAAGGACTCCTGAAGTTCAATAATAAAATTAAAAAAGAAAAATAAGTAAGATCATGGCAAAGATCGAAGAAGTTGAGAGCTGACTGGGGTATTCCATCAGCAGCTGTTTGGCAGATGAAACGGAAGGAGAGAAATATAGGTGCTTAGACTTCATTGCTGCTAAAGATGTTGAAGGTATGGTACGAAAGATTAAGAATTATTGTTTGAATGGAGTCCTATTGCCTCTTGAAAATGGATAGGGCTTTCGCATCTTCAAGTCTGCTTATATTGGGATCTAGTTTTATCACTGTTGCTGTTGTTGCAATTATTTCTTTCGTAATTGTAATTTGATGAATTCATGGGCATTGCCATCTTTTTCTCCAAAATACAAAGAGGCAAAAAAAAACAAAATGAGACATCTTAAAAAGAACCCCACATCAAGACCTAATCTTAACTTGAAGTGTGTCAGTAAATTTGCATGTATAATGTACATATTGATTGCTGTATGTATTCAAAATATAGGTATATACACAATCACAATGTGATGTTCTCCCTATTGTTTGCTCTACTAAAATTTTCTTCCCCAGTTTTGCAGATCATAACCAAAGGTGAGCTAGAAATCAAATGTACGGCATATCATCTAGCTCTTTAGAACAAATACCAAAGAAACTAGAAAATATGCAGCATAGCATCAGTCTATGTGGTTTACAACAAGGAATGATATGGTTGCCACACTTTGAGAAGAAACTTGGAAATGAACAACCCGATAACAAGATGAACAATAGATAAAACTAATTATTTTCATAACCATAATAATTTTTTCCTCAAAAACTTAATCTGGTCTTTTACTAGAATTTCATATATTCCACAAATCCACAGAACGCTGAAGCCATATGAAAAGTGCAGCAAGCATAACAGACATAAAGAACAAACAATTTTTCTCATGGGCTCACCTGGCCACAAACATAGATTGAATACCCAATTTACTAAGAAATGTTTTCGCTATGTCTGGTGTTGGTGATCGAGAAGCAACTGCTAAATCTATTCCTTTATCCTTGAATGCATTCAATATGGCCAGAGAATGTGGATAAAGAAATGGCATTTCCCTTTTGGAGCGGCATTCACTGGAAAAGGAAACCAAATGCTTGATTAGACTACCATTTTATAAAAATATCTTATCCTTCACTCAGAAAGTATCATTTCATGACTGTCACTTTATAGCAAATTTAAGTAGATTACTGGCACTAGCAAGTAAGAAAATAGACTGCATTAAGACATCTTTAGAAACTTATAAACTGTTTTGATGTATCACAATAAATATAGTTGCCAAAAACTTGTTAGTTGAATGCAATTTTTCCTAGCACGTTAACTCAAAAAGGTGTCAAAAAATCCAAAAATTCTTCATCCTTTTCACCAACAAATATTACAAAATTTTAATGGAATTATCAAAATCCTAATCTATCTTCACCCACCTGCCATCTCAACATTGAAGCTCATAAACAGTAGAATTATCAAGTCATTATTTGCTTCTAACTCAATTAATTGCAGAAAGAATCACAGAACTAAACCCTTGATCCACATTAAAAATCATAGAAATGCTCCATCATGCTTGTATTGGTTTGATTTTGAACAATAACTGCCTGTTCAGAGTTAAAGTGGGCAAAAGAGAGGAGAAAGGATAGGATGGGACCTTTCTCCCCTCATTTGAAGATGAGGGTGTGGGAGAGATTGAGTAGGGTTTCTGTGCCTACTAGCAGCCTGGGTCTTCATCTTAGCAAGATAAACCCCCCCCCCCCCCCCCCTCTCTCTCTCTCTCAGTTTTAGTTCCAATGCCTAGATAGGCCAAAATTGAAAAAAAAAGGAAAATCATGCCCAAATTTTTGTCATGATTTCAAAATATACTATAGAATTATATGTGATCTACACAATGATGCCAACGTTGTGATTTTGATTGATTATTTTTATATAAAAATATATTTTTGAGAAAAAAATCTAAAATAATGTTCACAATGTGAATAAAAATGATATCATGCTTGGGCTGTACACTACCTCTTGTCTTTTTTCTGATAGTAATAATGTTAACTTTATAAATGTTTATGGCTACACAAACCTACAACTAAATTTTAAAAATTTCAAAAATAATTGGTTAATAAAGAATAATTAAGGACTGCAAAAAAATCGGCACACCTAGTAGGGCGCTACATTAGTCTAAACTAAAATATATTTTTTAAAAAGTTAATATAATTTTACAAGAATAACTTGTAAAAATATTAATAAATTGAAAATTTGAATAAAATAGTATTATATAGAGATAATTCGGATGTATTTTCTAAGGCATCATACTATTTTCTGCATTAGTATATAAATTGTCAAATTTTTAAGTGATTCATAAATTTGAAAATTTATAATTCAACAAAAACTCTAAAGAATGATAGTGTATATTGAAAATTGGAACATTTTTGGGGTAACATGCATGGTTCCAATATTATTTTAAAATTATCATACATATTTAGTAAAATAAAATCAACAAATTATTAATATATTAGAATATAATCATTGATTAAAGTTTTTATAAAGATGTAGATTCATTTATATAATTTGTAATAATGAATGACATGCTTTATGATGAATAGGCATCGGTGATAAAGAAGTAGTTCTGGAAACAAAACAAGAATCAAGTCCACTAATAATAAGTGCTAAGGGCTATTTATAGCAAGGAGAAAGTCTTGCTGCACCGGGGTGGTGCAGCAGGAGCTGCACTGCACCCGGTGATTGCGTGTGCCAAAAGGGGAAAAGACGCTCTTGTCCTTGGCATGCGCACCTGCGCGCTGCATGCCAATTGCCGAGGGGGTGCATGCGAGTTGTACCACCCCCAGCACAGCAAGACTTTCTCTTAGAGGCACCCTTAGAGGACTTCCTTTACGATATGATGATGACAATGAAGATTGAGATTAGGTAGGCCAAATCATTACAACTTGACAAGTATATCAACATCATCGAGGAGAGGAAAAATATCAAAATAAGTAAGTATTTTGTATTAAATAGCTAATCCAAAACAAGCCATGCCTACCTAAATGTTATTGTAATTATATTAAATCAAATACATGTCTTGGCAGTTACTATCTCAATCTAAAATTTCAATATATACCATGCAAGGAAAGCTGAATTAAACCATATCAACCAAAAACAAGGTCGGTTAAGCCTTTTAAAATAGTTCATTATAGTTTATCAAGTTCATGTTCAACCCATTTAATCAATAATCAAACATTACTTAAACATTTCCAAACTTCTATAGGAATATTATTAGATCCCACAGCTTTTTCTATTATATTTTTTTATAACCTTATTTACTTCAAATGTCCTAATTATACGAGTATACACCATAACTTTATCCCCAATGGAGCTAATAAGGCATCCAAAATAATCTATATGATTTTGATTTAATAATTTATTAAATAGATTCTCCATCTTTCTTTGATCTTTTTCTCCTTAATCAAAACATTTTGATCATCATCTTTAATGAATTTAACCTGAAACATATCTCTAATTTTTCTACAACACACTCTTGTAATTCTTTACATGCCTTACTCTCCATCTTCAGTTTCTATCTTGTGACGTAATTCCTCATATGCCTTACATCCAGCCTCCTGTATCAACCTTTTAACTTCTTCTTAACATCTTATAATTTTCATATGCTTCTCCATTCTTACATATAGATAGTTTTCTATAACACTCTTTAGTCTTAATTACTAATTGATCTTTCTCACTCCATCAAATTTTTTATCATACAGTCATTTTCTTTTGACTCTCGTAATACGTTTATAGCTATTTTTCTAATACTATTAACCATCTCTTCCCATTGTTATTAATCTCTCCATTTATACTCCATTTTTCTTTCTTTATTACTCTATATTTAGAAGTTATTAGTTTCTCTCTTTTCAAATTCCACCACCTAATACTTGGATTCTTATACCTTGCAATCTTTCTTCCCCATTTTTAAATATATACATCCATAACTATTAATTTATGTGGTATATTAATTTATGTTGTATAGTTAGACCCTCACATGATATAACCATGCAATCTTTACAAAACACTCGATAATCCTTCTAATAAGAAAGAAATCTATTTGACTACATTATATCCACTTTTAAAAGTTATCAAATGAGAGTCCCTCTTTTTTAAAATATATATTAGTTAATACTAAATCATATACCATCACAAACTATGAAATGTCATTTTTCTTGTTATTTCTATATCTAAATTCATAACCTTCATGTACTCTTTCAAAACCTATATTATACTTTCCTACATGTCTATTCAAATATCCTCCAATAAATATTTTTTCTTCAGTAAGAATCTCTTGAATTAATCCATCTATCCTACCAAAAACCTTGTTTGATCATACTATTAAAACCTACTTGAGAAGCATAAGCATTAATAGTTTTTATTGACTCTTATCTATAATATTATAATTTTATAATTTAATTCTACTCTACTCAACTCAACTCATCTAAGCCTTTTTCCAACTACATGGGGTCGGCTACATGAATCCTCCACTCTGCTCTATTCAGGACCAAATCGACATTCAAATTAAATAGTTATATCTTTTTTAATTATTTCTATCCATATTAGTTTAGGTCTACCTCTACCTCTATCCTTACCATGAATTGTTAAAAGTTCACTCTTTCTACCTGAAGCATCTAAAGGTCTATGTTATATATGTCCAAACCATCGTAATCGATTTTCTCTTATTTTATCTTCAATTGAGGCTACTTCTATCATTTCTCTTATATGTTTATTTCTAATTTATCTTTGAAAGTTTTACCATATATCCATCTTAATATACGCATTTCTGTTACACTTAATTTATTTACATGTTGTTTCAATATTACCCAACACTCTGTTCCATATAGCATAGCTAGCCTAATAGCAGTTTTATAGAATTTTTCTCTTAATTTTAATGGGATGCACCGATCATACAATACTCTTGAAGCACTCCACTTAATCCATCATGCTTTAACTCTATGATTCACATCTTCACCTATTTCACCTTCTTGCTTGATAATTGATATGAAATACCTAAATTTTTCACTTCTTGATATCTTTTGGCTTGCAATATTCATATTTTCTTTATTTGTATTTCTACTCCCACTAAAATTACATTTCATTTATTCAGTTTTAGTTCTACTAATCTTAAAACCTTTAGATTCTAAAGCCTCTCTCAAAATCTCTAGCTTAACATTTACTCCAGATTTAGTTTCATCAATTAACACTATATCATTTGCAAATAGCATACCATGGGATATCATTTGAATATGTTTGGTTAATTCATCTATAACTAATACAAAAAGATACGAACTTAAGGTAGATCTTGATGTAAACCTACAGTAATTGAAAACTCAACTAGTTTCTCCTATTATTATTTTAACAATAGTTATTGCTTTATCATACATATCTTTTATCAATTCTATGTACCTTTTAGTAACTCATTTTTTTCTCTAAAACTCACCATAGTATTTCTCTAGATACTCTATCATATTCTTTTTCTAAATCAATAAAAACCATATAAAGGTCTTTTTTTCTTTTTCCTATATCTCTCCATCAATCTTTATAATAAATAAATAGCTTCCATGGTAGATCTTCCAGGCATAATCCAAATTGATTATTTAACACCAAACTTTTAACTCTTATTCGATTTTCTATTAATCTCTCCATAATTTTATTATATGACTCATTAGCTTAATCCCTCTATAATTTGCACCATTTTGAATATCTTCTTTTTTTGTATATGGATATATATTTTTTCTTCAATCATCCGACATTCTTTTAGTTGCTACAATCCTGTTAAATAAATTGGTTAACCACATGACTCCAATTTCTTTAAAGTTTTCCAAACCTCAATAGGGATCGCATTTGGTCCTAATGCCTTTGCATTTTTTATTTTACTCAAAGCCTTTTTAACCTTAAGCATGCTAAATCTATGAAAAAATTTATGCTCATTTATTGCTCCTAGGTTATCACATCCTTCTATCCTTAAATTTACTAAATTATTTTTATTTAATAATTTTTTTAAAAAAACTTTTTTATCGTTCTTTTATCTCTTATTCTTTTACTAAGACTCTTTCATCTTCATCCTTAATACATTTAATATAGTCAAAATCTTTTATTTTCTTTTCTCTTAGTTTTGCTAATTTATATAGTCTTTTCACCTTCTTTCATATCTAATCTATTATATAAATCATCATAGACTTTAAGTTTGGCATTACTTACCATTTTTTAGCTTCTTTCTTTGCATCCCTATACTTTTTAAGACTTTCTTCATCCCTAGCCTCTTGCCAAAACTTATAGTTTATCCTTTTAAGCTTATGGCAGCTTGAACTTCCTCGTTCTACCATCAAGTTTTCTTTCCTACTAGTCCTACTCCTTTTGATTCTCATAGAACTTCTTTTGCTATATTTTTTATGCATTTAGTTGCTTTTTCCCACATTAAATTGGAATCACTATCTATATTCATAGTCATTACTCTTACTAACTTTTCTTTAAATCTAATTTTTTTCTTTCAAATTTCACCATTTTATGCATTCATTTTTATCCATATATCTGCTATTATCCTATGTTATGAAGTTAAACTTTTTTCTTAAATAACTTTACAGTTTTGCATGTTATTTTATCTATCTTCCTAGTTAAGAAAAAGTCTATTTAACTTTTATTAGATCCACTTTTAAATGTTATTAAATGTTCATCTCTCTTTTTGAAATAAGTGTTTGCTATTGCTAGATCATACGCCACTACAAAATCTAATAAGATCATGCCGACTTTATTCCTATCTCCAAATCCATATCTTTCATGTAACATTTTATATTCATTCCTCCGTTTACCTATACGTCCATTAAAATCTTCTCCCAAATATACTTTTTTCTTGTAATATTTCTTGCATTACTTCATTTATGTCTTCCCAAAATTGTATCTTAGTTTGTTGGTCTGATCCTACTTGTGGTGTATATGCACTAATTATGTTAATTATATTATTTTCAATTATAAGTTTTAGTGATATAATCCGATCTCCTTTTCTAGTTACCTTAACAACACATTCCTTAAAATTA
This sequence comes from Calamus simplicifolius, assembly GCA_900491605.1. NCBI lineage: Eukaryota > Viridiplantae > Streptophyta > Magnoliopsida > Arecales > Arecaceae > Calamus > Calamus simplicifolius. The sequence goes on from UESW01004142.1 coordinate 876,072, forward strand.
TTGTCTACAATTATTCCTAGTCCATTTCTATTTTTATATTTCTTAATGTAATATAATTTATATCCTGTATTCTTTATTTCTCTAGATCTTTCACCTACTCATTTAGTCTTTTGTAAGCATATTATATTTACTTTTCTCCTAATCATAGTGTCTACTATCTCCATAGTTTTACCTGTTAGTGTTCCTATATTCCATGTTGCTACTCTAAGCTGACTATCATGGTCTAACTTCTTTACTCGCACTCATCCATAGTGCAGGAACCCTTGCTCACTTATTACCGCACCCGAACGTTGCTGTGGCGCCCCTTGCCCAATCCGAAGGCAGATGCAACGCGCTCTTAACGGAGACGTCCTAGCCCTTTGCATAGTTTGATTTTCTAGATTCATGTTTTAAAAGATCTGACGAAGTTTTACACTGGCTGTCACCTACCTAACGCAACCCTTCTCCTTTATCCGGGCTTAGTACCGGCCTTGGCAGAGTTTTATATAAAATTTTAAACTATTATTTTATAATATTAAATTATATTATATTAATGAAAATAATATTAAACATTCTTTTTATATGAATGACAGACATTTTGATCCCTAAAATTTCAAATCAAGATCACCGCCTAAAGGTGAACTTGGATACCTAACCTCAAGGATGGGTACGGGATAACTAGGTTGGCCAGTAATTTTGGAGATGGGATGATATGGGATCACCAAATCATCCCTACATAGGATCGTTGTATTATACAACCAAACGTGATAATTCCATTACTTCTATCTAAATCACTTATGATCTTGGATGGATCACCCTATACTGAACACCCCCTATAATCCTTTAACCAAGATCTCATTTACCTTTAACTAGCCTAGTTTTTAGGATGCTTTTCATGGCTTTCGATCAATTATCCTTCCAGTGATCAAGCTAAGAAACACCAGTCGAACCTGAAGCCAAAATAAGCCTTGTGGCAAAATTTTTTGCGGCTGCTTGGCTGAAGGATTAGCTCAAACGTTGTCTCCAAACCTAGGCCTTGCTAGGACTTTTAGGTCAGCCTTTAGCAACCGATCTCTTCAATCATAGCTTATGTTAACTCATATATGTGGGAGAAATCAGAACCTTTTACTCATATGAAATTTTTTCTCTAATTTAACCATTATTTCCTTTTTCTGATTTAACTCTAAATTTTTATGTTTATACCTATGAGCATTGATGAACTTTGATGATATTTTTGACAATCAGACTGGACATTCATCTCGAACCTATCTTTTAATTAGGCACTGAGAAATCCCTAGGCTGCTTGTGCCAACAAACAGCAGCAGCCATTCTAAAACACTGGTTCCGAGAAAACTAATAGGACAAGAGATACTGCAATGTGGTTGATCTCAATATCTAGGAGGAAAAACTTCAATGCATATCTAATAGAACTAAATCTCAGTTGATAATATAATGCTGTGCTTTGAGAAAATGGCATATTTTGTGGCAATGTGAATGAAACTTTTATAGAACAAGAGAAAGAATGATATATAGATCTAAGTGTTGGACAATAGAATGAATTCAAGCAATCACGACAAATATGGCAGAAAAAACAACTACTAAGATGGATCGATGGAAAGATTAGGAAGGATAGAAAGAGAAATAAGACATGGAGAGGCAAAAAGTGTAGGAGGCTTTTTTTTTCCCTAAGCAATTTCTATAATTTGAACCCTGGCCTTCTCCTAGGGTAAGCCCTTAGATGATATGAGCCACCCAACCAACCTCGCAATAGTTGGCAAATGTGCCATCTATTTAAGCATCTAATTTGGGCAGTGATAGAAAATATAATTAAGAAGTCATAAACAAGTGCAATAAGAATTTAACAAAGTTCGTGGAAGGGGAGGTGCTTGAATATATCTTATGGGGCTTAACAGAAAAAAAAAAAAAAAAGGAAGGAAGAATTTGAGTTAACAGGGCTACATGTGATAAAGTATTTGAAGAAGTTAATGTTAAATCAAAGGCAATTTAAAGTAGGAAAGATAGGTGACTGAGAAATCATAAAATCTTGAAGTAGCTGGGGCAAGGTTGGATAGTTATGGTTATAGTTTCCTATGTAGCAAGGAAGCATTGGTATGTATAGCAAATGTTGGCAAATCATCAGTTCCTAAACTAATTTTCAAGTTAAACCATGGTATGCCGTACTAATGCATACTATCTATACTAGCATATCATGCTATACCAATATCGAAAGGCTAAGTCTCAGTATGCCAAACCAGCCTACGTACGAGTGTATCGACACTGTGCCAATATGATGCTAGTACCGGCCCGGTACCAAGACGGTCAACCTTGAGTTGAACATTGTCAATGCAAATAAAGAATCATATGATCTAAACTATTCTTGCCCTGCATCAAGCGAACAAAAAAATAGATGGTGCCCACAGTAAAAATGTCTTAAAATGTATAATAAGCAAGTTGAGTATTGACACCACTGACCAGAATATTGGTTGACCAAGCTCTAGAAATAAAATAGAAGCTATCTCATAAGAAACTCATTGTCGCAAGAATCCAACTCTCCAGAAGTTGGAAGCAAAGAATTTGTCAGGCATTAGAGTGTTTAAAGTGCATCTATGCCAACAGTACATATCCAACAAGGATTATTGAGTCCAAGGCAGGAGGATTTAAGCAACACAACATGTAAGTCAACATCTTCAACAAAGTCGGTTGTTTAACAATCAGAATGACCACAAAAATAATTCTTCCTCAAGAAACAGTACAGAAAATCCCCGGTGCTCTAACTTTCCTCTTGTGCTTGCTGCTATCTATTGAACCGATAAACAAGATATACCCAAAGAGTGCGAACCTAAATCCCTTCCTAGCTCTACCCTTACCTGGAACTAAGATCGAGTATGTACATGAGGATCCCCAATTCCTAATTCCCCTTCTTTCTTTCACTCTTCTGGTTACCACAGAATTAATTTGGGACTTCTGAGAACTTATTTGTCGATCTAGATCCCTATAGTTTAATCCCATCAAATTTTCATATGGCCCATGGGATGTCCCTAATGCATCATTAATTCTTTCATGCCAAGCCATGCGATCACGACAATATAAGATGGAAGGGAGGTGGGGAGGGGAAGGTGGCTCCTCACCAGTAGAAAGGCCAAAGAGTGTAGTCGAGATCGAAGACGACCAAGCGGGGTAGAACTTGGAACAGGCCGATGATCTGGAGGGCTTGCTCCTTCACCCTCTCTTCCCCATGATGCCGCCGCCGCCGACGATCGGGCTCCTTTTCCTCCGACCCGTTGTTTTTTTTGCGTGTGTTTGCGCGAGTTCTTCTTCTCTTTTTCCTTTCTTTTTATTTTTAATTCTTTAATTTTCGCTCCCCTCGCCTCCGGGGACGGCAGGCGTGTGGACGCGGTGGTTTCTGCGGCGCAATGAAACCAAGAGTACACATCTGACTTTGACAATCGTGCTGCCTATCACACGCGCGAAATTTGGGGTTTCGTGTTGTTTCTCCTACCCTAAATTGAACGGTGAAAAAAAATATTATTAAGGAGTTAAAAATTTTATGATAAAAATAAAAATAAAAATAAATTAAGATGAATAAAAATAATTTAATTTTAATCTTTATTTTGTATTTTGGAACGATCAACCGTAAAACGCGCCTCCAAATCTTCAACATCATAAGGAATTAGCCCTCACTCAATGGAATAAAAGACAACCAAAATTGAGAAATAACAATGATGTTGAAGATTAAAGGACCGTGAAGGGTAGATGGCTTTCCATGTAGCTGATGAGGATAATGGAGTGGTATAATTCATTCAAATGCTATGAAAATGATAGAATGGAGTGGTGCATAAGCTCTATGGATTCATAATCATACAATTAGCTAACCTGCATATCAATGTTGTCTACCAAGCTTGGATATTAGGAATCTTTAATCTAACATTGTCTTTATGTCTACGTATGGTTTCTCGGGCGATTGTATAAAATTTTCTTTTATTCATATCATGTCTATGTTAGGTAGGAAGTTTCAGAAAATGTGTAAGAACTAATTAATAAAGTTGGAAGATATTATCATATTATATAATAATATGAATAGGCATTGAGGCAAGTACTAATCTTATAAATGTGATTCTCCCAGCAAAAGATAAAGGCCTGACTTTCATGCTTTTAACTTGGTATTTATCTTATCCTTTTAGGTAGTGTTTGAAATAGGGGATAAGATATCTCCTCTTATTCCCAAAGCCATAATTATAAGGGATAGCTGGGAATAAAGTTAACCAAAGGGATGATCCATGGTTAACCATGGGATATCCCCTCAATTTATTCCCTAAAAAATATAGGAATAGCTGGTTATCCCTCCAAATAAGAGTAAAAAAAAGTTATTCTATGGATTTACCTTTTTGCATTTGATATGAACAATGGGATAACAAGGGATATCCTTAGGAATAGCCAGGGGACAAACTCTATCCGGTACACTTATCCATGGATAATATTTTTTCTATCAAACACTTAGGTAGTGTTTGATAGCCCAAAGCTATCCCTGGATAAATGTACGGGATAGCATTTATCCAGGGGATAGCTGAGGGAATAAGCATTTTTTTAAAATTCTAAATCTACCATCAAGGAATAACTTTAGTTGTTCTTGGGTTCCCTAGGGAATAAGTTAAGGGGAACCCATGGTTAACCATGGGTTATCCTCTCTGGTTAAATTTTTTTAGACCTATCCCTTCTAGCTATAGCATTTGAAAATAAAGAGGGATATCCAGGGGATATCTTTCCTTATCCCCTATATCAAACACTGCCTTAGATTGCACATCTACTTATACTTCTAGAGGGATACCTAAGTTGATATATAAGTTGCCCACTCTTCTGATACTAAGAATAGAAGATAGTTTTGCTGTCAGATCATCAAAAATTTTAGGATTGAATAGAACTATTATTTTATTTAGATTGATTGATTGATCAAATTTGCAACACTTCTAAATAATTGATTTTAATGCTCTACAATCAACTTATTTGGCCTTGTACAATATTAAATAATTATTACAAAAAGGAGGTGACTAATATAAGGATAATTTCTATTAGGTCTCTGACCCATGATCCATATATCCTTTCTGTATCCCATTTTAGATATCCTTTAGTATTATTTCAACACATAAGATGAAGAAGTAAGGTGAATATCTTTTCTTAACAATAATTTTATCCCTTCTGAAAATTATCCAAAACACCTTTTAGGTTTATTTGGTACATCTTTCAATTCTAAGTTTTTTCTCTTTCTTCCTTTTTTTTCCTGCTTTTTATTGGGAATATCCTGTCCTCCTTTTCAGTTGTGGTCACAAACTTTGTTTGATGAACTTCCTTCCATCAATCAGGTAACAATCAAACAGGTAACAGGGCTTGAGCTGAAGATTTGGTACGGGAAATGGAGGAAGAAAGGAACAGGAAGAAACATACCACAGAAAGAAAGTAAAACATCAAACGGCTGACTTTTTAGCAACAATGGGCATGTATTCAACATGACGCAGTAATTTTGTCCAAAAGTTAATGTGATACGTACCTTTTAATCATTATATTTTCCTTTTGTTCTGGATAAATTTACCAACAGTTATTAAATGTACACGAAAAAGTGAAAAAACTATCAGAACAATATAAAAGTTTAGATCAAGAAGCACCACTGTTAAATACTTTGCTGGACTACTAATGCCCACATTAAAAATTTGCCTATTGTTCTGATAAATTCAAGAATAATATCCGAATTCGTTGCCTGAATGCTTCATAACAGTTTGACTCAAATGGAGATGCCTATGTTTACTCATTTATGTTTTTCATATGCATATTTATTGAGAGGCTGAATGCTGAATTCACCTCAGTATTGTGTTTCGACTGCTAAGTTGGATATGCTAAGTATGCTTCCTATCTTCTAAGGTTCATGTTATCATATGCATATTTGGGGCATAGCATTAGAATGTCATGGTGATCCAGTGAACTTTAAAATATGGTTAGCTGGAGAGGCATGCACCAACTACTACAACGTATTTCTAAAATATTATGGATCAAAATAGTTGAGTATAGTGTCAATGTAAACAGTATGGATGCTGTTATCCATTTTTATCATAGTTTTTTATTTTGTCTTAGATATTGTAATATTTCAAAAATAGTCCTATATTAATTGAAAAAAAAATTCGAATGGCTTATAATTCAAGTTCACCTACTATCAATTATTTTGCGCTAAAGCCATACGATTTAAGTCTGCTAACAGATTAATTGGACCAATAGGTGGGTTGGGAATGGTATTAGTACTGATCCAAGTATGTAAAAGTTGATGGGCATGAGAAAAGAGTTATCCATAGGACGATGGTAGAGTCCCATTATAGTGTGAAGCCATACTTGTAGCACTAACAATTTGACTCGAGGTAGATTTTTGCATGGATTTAATGCCACATGGACTTGATCCATTAGCACATTAATTGGATCAACAAGTGGGCTTGGAGCATTATAAATTATATCAAAGCCGATCTGAGTATATGAAAGTTGATAGACAGAAGAAAATGGCTACTCATGGGACAGTAGTAGAGTCTCGCCATTGCAACACCAATGATATGACTTGAGGTGGATTCTAGCTAGCTTGTGGCATGCGACAAGGACATCGCTTAATAGAGGAAAGATTGCAATATTTCAAAAATAATCTTATATCAGATGGAAAAGAAAAGTTTTAAAAGCTTATAACTCAAGTTTGCCTACTATCAATTAACTTGCACTCGAGTTAAGGCCCAATGGATTTAATTTGCTAATAGGTTAATTGGGCTAGCATGTGGTTTTGAAGCATTACAAATGATATTAAAACCAATGCGAGTATGCAAAAGTTGGTGGAGCCACCGTTGCAACATTAACGTTCCGACTTAGGGTAGATTTTAGCATGCAACGAGAACATCGCCTAATAAGGAGGGGTGATTGTAATACCCCAAAATAGTCCCATAATGGATGAAAAAGATAAGTTTGAAGTCTTATAACTCAAGTTTATTTACTACTAATTAACTTGCATTCGAGTTTTTAAAGCCACGTAGACTTGGTCCATTAGCATGTTAATTGGTTCAGCAGGTAGGCTTAAGGAATTAGACCTTCAGTGATCAGTTATGGGTACCCTATTAATTTGGATAATAACTTGTTTCATTTCTTTAATATATGCTTTTTTAATCTTTCCTAAGTTCATGCATTCATCAATTTTTCTTTTGTAATTGATGAAGAAATTTCTGTATTTGCTAGTCTTCAAAGCAAATTGAATGTTACTAATTGTACATTTTGAATTTAATACGTTCCTTTAAAAAGATCAAGGTTAGTGACTTAGGAACTAGAAAGGGACAAGTTTGAAGAACTCTTGGCATGCTATTTCTAATAGAAATAATTGATGTCAGAAGCCTAGCCCCTGGGATAGGCTAAGTGCTCCTATGTGAATCTAGATCAGTAGAGTCCACTGAATGTTTACAAGGAGCAATTTTTTATATGATAATGAAAATACCATTGAGTCAGTTTGATATGAGCACCTTTACTGCCTGTGACACATGCTTTTGTGCATCATTGCCCCATTATCCAAGCACATTCCTCTTTATTCTATATTCTTAGTTAGGAAAAGCAGTGCCATCATGGTAAGCCATTAATACGAGAGTACAGTTATCAAAGGCCAAAAGCTTATCCATCTTGATGGATGACTGACATTTGGATGGACCAAGGGATTGGATTACCTTGTCTGAGATGGAAGGCTGAAGATCTTTTAAAAAGACCAAGACATCCTCATGTCTCAGTATATAATGAGCAATGCAATGAGATATTGGCCAATTTTATAAAACCAAAATTAACTACCATATCATGTTGTAATTTTAATGTATTATCTAAAGTTCAAAAGAAGCATTGGCCATGATATTGATAACATATATATAGGACAATATCTTGAAATATAATGGTTTATTCAGTTGCGGATGACAAGATTTTATATTTTATATAATATCATATAAGCAACTGCTTGATACTAATACAAACTGATATCTCAGCCAAAGATCTCAGCTGAGATGAGCTTCATGTAAGAATGTAGCAGGGCAATCATACATAGATACCATAATCAATTGTACCTGAAAGCTGAAATTTCTTCCTAAACAGTGAAATTTCTTGAATTCACTGTACCTGAGCTTCTTATTGAGTTCCAAATAATGACTGATATATGAATTCTCACTCTTTCATACTGGGAAGGTTTTTAAAAAGCCCTGCATGTTAGCAAGACATTGAACTCAGATGGCATTAAACTTACAACAGGGCATACTCAGTGTTGATCAGTGGCTTTTTCAAGTTAAATGATTATGCCAATGCTTTCAGCATTTTGAGGAAATGCAACCATCAGGATTAAAACCTGATGCTGTTCTCAATAATATTACAATAAACTCATTCTGTAAGATGGGCGACATTGATTGAGCAATACACATTGTTGATGATATGCAGAGAGAGAAGCATTGACATTCAGTTTGAACGTTTAGGCCCGTCAAATATGGCTTTACAGCAGCTGGAAATATGACAAAAGCTTTGGAAGTTTTTGATCTGATGAGACTAAGTGGTTGTGTTCCAATTGTAGAAACCTGCAACGTTCTTATTATTTGTGTTGTTTGAAAGCTTGAGGTAGCTTGAAAGTTTTGAATATTGGTTATTTTATGCAAATTGGTGAATCATGTATTTATCCTATATATTTGAGTTGATAGAGAAAGCTATCAAAGTCATTGATAAGATGTCTCTTGCTGGCATTATTCCCAACTAGCATACTTAGGCAACCATCATGCAATGCTATGCTGCTGATGAAGGGAATTTCGTATATTTTATATGAATCAAATTCATATATAACATGCAGCAAAAGATAAAAATAAATACGAATTTAATTCCCAAAGCCCAAGATCCTCAGGAAACAAATTCAGTTAACAAGAAATAACACATGATTAAATAATAAATCATCCTATGCTCTTTATTGGGGATGAAGCTCAATGAAGCCGGTAAACGATTTACCACTAGCTATCCATGCGTCCGGCCTCTAATAGTGATCCACGCGAAGATTTTTGGATGATGTCCACCCAGGTTTGGATGATAACCTTCTTGCGAGGGGTGCTAGCGCCTCTTTTCTTTTCAATTGATTTCTCAAATCAAGAGAGAATAATTCCTTGATCAAGATCAAATCTTGATCAATCAAGAGAGAAAATATTTCTTGATCAAGATCAAATCTTGATCTATCAAAGAAAATAATTTCTTGATCAAGATCAAATCTTGATCAATCAACAAAGAAAAGATTTTTTGATCAAGATCAAATCTTGATCAACCAAGAAGAAAGAGAAAGCTTTCCTCCAACAACCCAGAAAGAGGGACGTGAGAGAAAGGAGCTTTCAACCCTTCAAGAGAGAGAGGAACGTCCTAGAGAGAGAAAGGATGTTTTAGAGAGAGAAAGTGAGTGCTAGGCATCCAAAAGAGAGAAAAAAGGAGGAGTTAGGTGTGTCTCTCAAAGGAGATATATCTCTCCTTTTTATACATGAAAATGAGGTTATGTGGTTCTATAAAAAAGGGATTTTGTTACAACCACCTAACCATTTAACCATATTAAGTTAATAATAAATTATCCTAACAAATTTAGGATATTTGTTATCATGATAATGTTAGGATTACAACCACAAAACCACATCCATAAAAAATAGGAAATTGGTTATCCCATGAAACCAACGTGGCAACCTTGCATTTGGCTTCATGATGATGCCCTAAATCATGGGGTTCCCTCCTCCATGACGTGGAGATGGGTCATATCCATCACATGGGCATGGATCCATCCTCCACATGGCACAATCTCAGCTCTCGGCTCAATTGGGTTTCTACGAATCAAATCATGTCGTCATATGGATCCAATTAAATATCATATTATTAATCTCAATTAATCTAAGCCATCCATCACATTGATCAAGCCTAATTAATGGATTTCATATGTACATCACATGTACAAAAGGTTTCTCTCTTGAACACAAAATTCTTCTCTATGATGAATCCTATTCATCAATTTCTTGTTCTCTCATTAAGATTGAGTCAAACCCAATCCTAATTAATTGGTCATCAAATTTGAATTAAGTCCAACTTAATTCCCATTTTAACTTCATCCAAAATCTTCTTAATGCGTGTGACCCATTAGGTCCCTTGACACATTGGTAATAATCATGTTCCTAATATTGACCCTAAGGATGACTTGATCAACACCTTGTCCAAGTCAATTCTTTAACCAAATCAACTCCTTGATTAAGTCAAAGAATCCATGATTATAGATCATGAGCGGCCTCTAGCAAAGCATCATGACCACCCAAGTGTTAAGGATTTTGTTGACGTGGTCATTAACACCTTTCCATGAACGGTTAACGTACGATTCAATTCCTTCGTCACATATCTCAGATCAATCAGTGGTATGGAATGTGTCAACCATATAATTGATCTTTGTTTACTTGATCTCAGAAAAATTGACTCATATGAATTAGAACTTCGAAACCATTTCGAATTCCAACTCAACCTTGCAAGGATTTAACAGTCAATTTAATCCATCAAGTGGCCGTAGGATATAACCCTTTCTATCAAGGAAAATGAATCCTGTCTTGATCAAACACCACCTTCATGTGCTTTATATCATACCCAATCGACACCATATTTACCATCCATGGCTAGAGCGACGTTTGCATGTCGTCAAAACATGATATTCCATACATGAGGTGCAATGAAGATCTCAAGTTAAAGGATCACTCGCACCACCGTCATCAGAGATCAACCATCGATACTATATAGAATATCCATATAGGATCTCTGTGCGGGTCATCTAATGCATTATTACAATAACGAACATCCATACACCTTATCCAAGTATCTTCATACTTCAGCTTGCAAGATCAGCTGCTCACTACAAGGGTGAAGATATATAATGTGTGCTAGTCTCATTGGCATTCGACAGTGCCTAGTCCTGTCTACGCATCGATTAGGAAAATTTAAAGAATCGAATCATAATGTGCAATTTTGGATCTCACAATTTATAATCTCTATTACAAATTCCATATGCACAGTTCGCATTCTTGTGGACTTTATCTCACAGGTTAAATATATCTAATATATATATAAATTACACCCGGACAGATAAAGAAACTAATAAATTTGATTTGTATTCATAAAGAAATGTGTATAAACTAGCATCTAATCTGATTGGATCTAGAGTACACACTAACAGCTGATGCTGATGCTAGCAAAGCTTTTGAGTGCTTGAGAAAAATCAAGGAGGAAGGTCTAAAGCTTGATGTTTTTACCCATGAAGCATCACTCAAGGCTTGTTGCGAATCAGGTCAAATGCAGAGAGCTTTATCAATAACAAGGGAGATGGGCACTAAGAAAATACCAAGGAAGATGATAATATCTTAATAGATGGTGGGTACTAGTAATTTCTGGCATATTAGTGAAGTTTCAATTGCGTTTATATTTCTTTCTATAATGTGCTTCATTTTTCTATGGACACTATTGAAAGTGATTTGTACCTTTGTTGATGAAAATATATTTTTATTTGGAGGCTGAAGTGCAATATCATTACAGATTGACCAAATTTGTCCTTCAGAAATATTCTTAATTCCAGCTTTGAAAAGTTGTTTTCCATAATTCTTAGATATGACAGTTTGGTAGCTTCGATGATTTATGGCTTTGGAAAATTTCACATGCAATAGTGAAGTAAAACGTGCTAATCACATTTGAAGATTGATCAAGAAGTTGTTTAGAAAATTTGCTTGGCAAATTGTGTCTAGATTTATGCAGCAGCTCGTAAGCAGGAACAATTTAACTGCATCCATCATATACCAGCATGACGTGGTGCAGCTGTGTACCAGGATCACCAAAGTGTTTATCAAAGTAACATTGTATGGTTGAAAAAAAAAGGATGAAAGAATAATATGTGCAAAAAAAGCATAATCAATTATTGATTTAATACAAATTCTAGAAAATAAATCTATGAAGACAAGAAAATTCTGGTATCATATAAGAGAATCAGCAAATCGTCAGTTGCAAGAGAAGGGAACTAAAATCTCATCAAATTGTCAAATTCATGAACTATGCCAAAAGTTAGGAACAACTGAGTACTTTTATGTTCCCTCAAAGAGTATTTATATGTGTTGGGCCTGGTGTGGTGCTATCAAGGCCCAGGTGGGCTAACTTGTATTGGGCTGGGTTTGAGTCCAAGGGTTGAGATTAAATCAAGTCACGGGTGTACACGGGCTTGGGGATTAGTTTAATCTCATTGGTTTAGTCCATGGGAGTTTTTTGTTGAGTCTGGGCCTGGCCCACTTCGTGGATGTATTTATTAGTCTCTAGGGTTTGGATGGAATAGAGAACAGATTCTTTTCTCCCAAAAATTCCCTTCTCTCATCATAGGGCGGCAGCCCTTTCTTTCTCCTCCCCATCTTCCTCCTTTTCAAGGTCTAAACCTAACAGGATTAGAAATCCTTAGTTCTAGTTCTTGTTGAACGGGGAATCCCATTGCTATTCATCAAGGTCTAAACCTAACAGGATTAGAAATCCTTAGTTCTAGTTCTTGTTCAACGGGGAATCCCATTGCTATTCATCAAGGTCTAAACCATAACAAGTGGTATCAGAGCCTGGTTCAAGGAGTAATCTGGAGGCCTTCAAGGAGTTGAAATAATTTCAACAGAATCTCGTCAAGGTACTTCTCTATTTTATAAAATTTATTTTTGTGCTATTTTTGAAATTGGCCATGGGGAGTAGCATAAAAATAGAGGTTGAGAAGTTTGATGGGAAGGGAAGTTTCTCCATGTGGAAAGTCCGGGTAGAGGACCTCCTTGTGCAGCAGGGTTTAGATCTGGCTTTGGAGGAAAGGCCAGATGGGATGACAGACAAGTAGTGGATTTCATTGGAGAAGAAGACATGTTCAATGATCAGGGGCTGTCTGGCGGATTCAGTCCTCTATTCAGTGCTGGAGGAGAAGACCCCGAAGGGACTCTGGACGAAGTTGCACACCCTCTATATGGGGAAGAATATGTGCAACAAGTTGATGTTGAAGAAGCGCCTCTACAGCCTTCGGATGTCAGAAGGTGGAGATGTGCTGGGTCACATCCAGATATTCGACCAGATGAGCAATGAACTTCTGAATGTTGGGGTCAAGATGGAGGAAGAAGATAAAGCACTTCTGCTTTTATATTCAATGCCCACGTCTTATGACTCATTGGTCACAACACTGCTCTATGGGAAGGAGACATTAATTTATGAAGATATTGTCTCGGTGCTTCGGACGAATGAGCAGAGGGAGAAGATGACCAAGGAAGCTGTTCCCCAGGAGGGTCTATCAGTTGGGGAAAGGACAGGCAGAGGTAGGGGCAGGGACAGAAGTAAGTCTGGAGGACGATCAAAGTCCAGGAAAGGCAAGAGAGAGTTGAAGTGCTATAAGTGTGGAGAGGTAGGACATTTTAAGAAGAATTGTCCTAAGTGAAAAAATCAGAAGGGAGAAAAAGGAGGATCTGAGTCAGTGAGTACAGTTGCAGATCAGGAGGTGGAGGATGATCTCTTGGTTGTATCAGATGATCACAGGCACAGCACAGAGATGTGGACCTTGGATTCAGCCTGTTCTCATCATTACACTCCCAACCGGTCGTGGTTCAGTACTTACACAGAGGTTGAGGAGGGGAATGTGACTCTTGGAGATAATCACCCTTGCAAGGTGGCAGGTATTGGCACAGTGAGGGTGAGGATGTTTGATGGTATGGTGCGCACTCTTACCAGTGTGAAGCATGTCCCAGAACTCAAGAAGAATCTGGTATCACTGGGGTACTTGGAGCGGACTGGATACAGCTTCAGCAGTCGTGCCAGGAGTGGAGTTCTGAACATCTCCAATGGAGCCATGGTGGTGATGAGAGGGAGGAGGCTGGAAAATAATCTATACAAGATGGAGGGCTCTGTGATAACTGTGAAATCTGAGGTGGCAGCTGTGGAGCAAGATCCCCGGGATGTGTACAGGATGTGGCATTACCGCCTGGGCCACATGGGAGACAAGGGGATGAAAGAACTGAGCAAGAGAGGTCTGCTTCCAGACTTGAGTAGCGGAGATATGGAGATCTGTGAGCCTTGTCAGATGGGAAAGAAGAGGAGAGTACAGTTCTCAGTCAGCACAGCTAGGAGTGCTGAACCCCTGGAGTTAGTACACACAGATGTCTGGGGACCAGCCCCAGTTTCTGCAAGGAATGGGGCCAGATACTTTATGACCCTGATAGATGATTCTCAAGGAAGCTGTGGATCTACTTTATGAAGGAGAAATCAGAGGTCTTCACCAAGTTCAAAATCTGGAAGGCTGAGGTGGAGAAGGAGCAGGGTAAAAGTGTGAAGTGTCTGAGGTCTGATAATGGCGGAGAATACACCAGCAGGGAGTTTCAGATTTTTTGTGAGGAGTGGGGCATCAGAAGGCACTTCTCGGTGATGGGAACTCCTCAACAGAATGGGGTGGCTGAGAGGATGAACAGAACACTATTGGAAAAGACAAGATGCTTAAGGCTGCAGGCAGGGCTTCCAAAGATGTTCTGGGTTGACGCAGTAGATGCAGCTAGCTACTTGGTCAATCGGTCACCGCACACCAGGTTAGATGGAGACATTCCAGAGGAGATATGGTCTGGAAGGAAGACAAGCCTAAACCATCTAAGGGTGTTTGGATGCACAGCATATGTGCATGTTGGAGCTGGGGAGCGGAGTAAGTTGGATGCCAGGTCTAAGAAGATGGTATTCCTAGGCTACCCGCGAGGAGTCAAGGGGTATCGGCTATGGGACCCCTTGGAGAAGAAGGTTGTCATCAGCAGAGATGTAACCTTTGATGAGAGCTCAATCCTCCAGAACAGAAGTGGCATGGATGCACAGCAGGGACTACAGGAGGTAGAACACGGTAACACTAGCCAGACAACCTCCTATATAGTTGTGCCATTTGCTAGTGGACCAGGAGGATTTGAGATTCAGGTGGAGAGGACTGACAGAGGGGGTAGAAGCCAGGGAGTTCAGCAGGATGCAGCTGAACAGGGGACTGATACTGGGATCGCACAGCAAAGGCCCAGGAGGAACGTGCGACCACCAGTTCGATACGGCTTCGAGGATTCGTTGTCATATGCCCTGGTGACAGCGAATGGAGACCCTTTCACCTATGAGGAGGCTATGGAAAGTCAGGATAGAGATAGATGGATCCATGCTATGGCAGAGGAAATACAGTCTCTTCACAGCAATAATACGTGGCAGGTGGTCCAGCTGCCACAAGGAAAGAAACCCATTGGTTGTAAATGGGTTTATCAGCGCAAGGAAGGAGCTTCAGAACAAGAGGGTATCAGGTATAAGGCAAGACTAGTGGCCAAAGGATACTCTCAGAAAGAAGGCATCGATTATGGTGAGATATTTTCTCCAGTTGTCAGGCACACTTCTATCAGACTATTATTGAGTATTGTAGCAGCTCAGGACTTGGAGCTGGAGCAGATGGATGTGAAGACAGCATTCCTTCATGGTCATTTGGAGGAGAGCATCTACATGGAACAGCCACCAGGGTTTAGAGAACCAAGATCAGATGGGAAAGTCTGTTTGCTGAAGAAATCTCTGTATGGGCTGAAGCAGTCGCCGAGGCAGTGGTACAAGAGATTTGACACTTATGTTAGGAGCATTGGACTTTTCAGGTGTGAGTATGATTCTTGTGTGTATGTTAAATCTCTGGATGATGGGTCTAGGATGTACTTACTCTTGTATGTAGATGACATGCTGATAGCATGCAAGAGTAAGAAGGCTGTACAGGAACTGAAGATAGCTTTGTCTCGGAAGTTTGAGATGAAGAATCTGGGGCCAGCCAGGAAGATCCTAGGGATGGAAATCATCAGAGATAGATCCAAGGGTGTGCTGCATCTGAGTCAGGGTGGCTACATTAAAAAGATTCTGGAGCGATATGGGATGAAGGATGCCAAACCGACAGCACTACCTTTGGCATCACATTTTTCCTTATCGAAGACCATGTCACCACAGACTGAGGTGGAGGCTCAGGAGATGGAGAAGGTACCATATGCTTCTGGTGTTGGGAGCCTTATGTATGCCATGGTATGTTGTAGGCCAGACATAGCCCATGCAGTGAGCCAGGTGAGCAGGTTCATGGCGCACCCTGGCAGGGAGCACTAGCGAGCACTAAAGGGAATCTTCAGGTACTTGGTAGGTACAGTTGGGGTTGGTATTTGCTATGGACAGCAAGAAGGTGCTGAGAGATCCAACTTATCCAAGGAGGCTCGTGGGCAGTTATATGGGTATGTGGATGCAGACTTTGGTGGATATGTGGACATTAGGAGATCCACAACAGGCTTTGTGTTCAGCCTGTTTGGTGGTCCAGTATCGTGGAGATCATGTCTGCAGCCCATCACAGCCTTATCTACCACGGAGGCAGAATACATAGGTATCACAGAGGCAGCAAAGGAAGCTCTTTGGCTGAAGGGCTTGATGCTGGAGATGGGACTTGATCAGAAGGTTGTCCAGGTGCATAGTGACAGCCAGAGTGCTCTGATGCTTGCGCAGAATGCAGTCTATCATGCCAGGATGAAGCACATTGACCTCAGATACCACAGGATCAGAGAGCTGGTGGAAGATGGTGAGGTGGAGCTGGTGAAGGTATACACCAAAGAAAATCCAGCAGATGCACTGACTAAGGTTCTTCCACGGGACAGTTTTCAAAAGTGTATTTCGTTGTTAAAGCTGATGGACACAGTGGACGTGCTGAGGCCTTGAAAGCACCAAGATGGAGATTGTTGGGCCTGGTGTGGTGCTATCAAGGCCCAGGTGGGCTAACTTGTATTGGGCTGGGTTTGAGTCCAAGGGTTGAGATTAAATCAAGTCACGGGTGTACACGGGCTTGGGGATTAGTTTAAGGAAAGGACTTAGTGCACCGTTCCCGGTGCACTAAGTCCCGCACCGGCGCGCGGCATTGGCCGCGCGCCCGTCCGGATGCACGTGTCACGGCCCATTGGGCCGTGACGCGCTTCATATGCGCATCCGCACGGGCGCGCGGCCAATGCCGCGCGCCGGTGCCTGCTTCCTGCACCGTCCCCGGTGCAGGAAGACTTTTCCTTAGTTTAATCTCATTGGTTTAGTCCATGGGAGTTTTTTGTTGAGTCTGGGCCTGGCCCACTTCGTGGATGTATTTAAACTCTAGTCTCTAGGGTTTGGATGGAATAGAGAACAGATTCTTTTCTCCCAAAAATTCCCTTCTCTCATCATAGGGCGGCAGCCCTTTCTTTCTCCTCCCCATCTTCCTCCTTTTCAAGGTCTAAACCTAACAGGATTAGAAATCCTTAGTTCTAGTTCTTGTTGAACGGAGAATCCCATTGCTATTCATCAAGGTCTAAACCTAACAGGATTAGAAATCCTTAGTTCTAGTTCTTGTTCAACGGGGAATCCCATTGCTATTCATCAAGGTCTAAACCATAACAATATGTTTTAGGGTCCTTGCATTGTTTAAGATCTTGGGTACTTTAAAATCCGATTAGGACTGAAATTCCATAAAAAGTAATCTGAAAAGGACTCAAACCAGCAGCTTAGATGCTTGTACTGACTTTTGGATGTTTGACCACAAATATTGGCGTTGAACGAATATTCTGACTCTAAGAAAACCTCTGCGATGTATGAATTGAACTAACTTGACTTTCTATAGCCTACTTGGTGACACCATGCTAACATCAGACATCAGATGGCCCCTACGCAAGGCTGGTGGTGTTGGGAGATTTAAATGCTTTCTGGCCAGCTTCAAATACAAAATCTGCTATAGACCCTTATTTTTTGTCCATTTAATAAGATGGGCTTCTCCTGCATCATAAGTTTATAGGGTTTAATGATTAGTTGTCAATTTTTTTCCCCCTGATTTATATGATACATTTATGCCCAAAATTTGGGATCCTATTTAAAAAAGAAAATCAATCTCTCACTTGTGAAATTCATATTGATAAAATTTTATTTCCTGAAATTCTGTCCCTTGAAACCATCATTTCTTATTTTATTTTATCAGTTGACTTGTCTTTCAGATGGTCTCAAAGAGGGGATGTTTGAGCTGCATATTTGATGCAACAAATGAAACAAGATGGAATTCTTCCTGACATTCGCATATAAACATTATTCAATAATAAATGCTTCAGGGCTGGCGAGCAGGTAATTTCATTTAATTAACTGCAGTAATGTTTTGTCTAAGCAAATACCCATATATGCATGTGCTTCTTCTAACAGTACCTATTTCTCTTCTATATCTCATGCTGCCTTCAAAGTCAATATGTTTTATTGTCAAAGAAGAATAAATTGCTCAAAATCCATGACAGAGAAAGGACAGGGTGTTGAGATGTCTTCCACAAACATCACTCTAATATTGCAAAAAATTTGACATTGAGAATTATAATTTTTTGGCTTAGATAGGGGAGAATGAGGATGTTGATCAAGCGATCAGTTTTCAGAACAGGTAACATGTAGAAAGTTCAAAGACTCCTTTCATTAAATTTTGGGGTGTCTGAGTACTTTTCGCATAGCATTAGTGTTGTTAAAATTGCTCTTCTAGGTGCTTAATTTCGCCATCCTGCCTTAGCCATTTTTCTTTTTCTATTTAAGTCCTATATAGAAATATGGAAAAACAATGAAGGCTATTGCCAACCTATTATGAAAAAGTTTTTGTGTACCAGGGCGGTGCAGCTCGTGCATAATAGCCTCGGTGATTGGCATGCGGCATGTGCACTGAGAACAGAAATATTTTTTCTGTCATTGACACGCGTGCATATATACCACACGTTAATCATTGGGTGTGGTGCATCCCGGTGCAGCAAGACTTTTTAACCTAGTATAGCTGGTGGGCCGAACAATGGCTGCTGAAATGCCAGCTGACAGTGACGAGCAACAGTGGCGGCTATACTATACTAATACTATGCAGCACATTTCTTCTTCATTTGGCCATTCTTCTACTTTTTTCCTCTAATTTTCCCCTTTTTCCTACTTGCTAGCCTCTAGTCTGCTTGCCTCCTTTCACTTCTTTTTAGGTGCTATCTACGTTGCTGTGTTGTTAGCTTGCTGGATGCTGCAATGGCGGTAACGCTACTGCTCTAGTTTTTTATCACTGGGCTTTTTAGATTTAAATAGGTCCATGATCCCATAAATTATCATGAAAAGCTTTCTTTTTGGCCAGCCTAAGTGCCAAGGTGCCTACATAGAGGGGGTTGCCTCGTCTAGGCAATTTAACAACATTGCTTAGTGTTGGAAGAAACAAAGTGTGAAAGGAAAAAGTGTGAGAACAAAGTATTTTGTGTTCTTTGAGTATTTTATTGTATTTTTTTGTATCTTGTACATCCGTTCCCTTTAATCAAGGATGACTTGATTATCTTGATCATTGTAGAAGTGAAGACTTGTTCCATAATAATATATGGCCAGCCTTGTGTGAAAGCAATAATGATGAATTTGATAAGTTGAATGAGAATTCAGCCTTTGGCATTAGAGGAGCTATGAGGCTGTCATGCCTCAAACCTAGAGTGGATTCAAAGTGTAGCAATCCACCGTATACTTGGGCATTTAAATTCAAATATGGCAAAGCATCTTACTTAGAGCGAATACACATATTCAATCAAACAAACTGGATTTTTCATTAAACTATCAAATCAAGATTTTGTAATGCTAACTACAATATCCATGTTGAAAACGAACGTGGAAAAACACTAGCTATTTGATAACTAATTTAGCTAAGTCAAACTTGATCAACTTCTATCCAGCTCCAGCTTATGTCTTGATATTTAAAACAAAACAATCATAAAATTTTAATGAGCTAATGTTCAGTAAGAAATCCTTAATCATTCTTAGAGGGATCGAGTAAGCAACTTAATACTATTATAAGCTCATGCATGATAAATAAAACTTTAAAAAAGATTATTATTGAAATTTTAATCATGATTTATGCCTATTATGTGAGGTATCAATATTAGTTTTAGAAATTATAATCTTAAATCTTTTATTTCAAATAGTGATAATAAGCCTGCAGTCATAACTATGACCACATATAAACCCTCTAGCGAGGCCATAATGGATTGTTGCATTTAATTTTGCGGAGATAAATCAAAAATAGATCGCTGCATATTTTTCTTTGTGGAGGTGAATATTGATGTTAGTCATAAGCCTTCGTACAAGCCTTAAAAAGTAAAAAGACAAGGACAATCTTTCACAAATTGTACGTAACTGAGATTTTATAACTTATGCTTAAACCTTTCATATCTTGTTTCACATGTAAACGGATTGCAATTTTCTTAGGTTTCATATATTTCAAATTTGTATGCAACTTCATAGACTTAGTAATATGTAACATAGATTCATAATTTATTAAAAATCTTATTAAGCACATAAATAATATGATGTATACATATGCTTACTTGATCCAATTTTTATGTAAAACAAAAGATACAACTAATTTACATTACCTCCTTATGTGTGTGAATGAGAAATTGAGAGAACATTTAGTCCCACATTGAAAAAATTAAGAAAGGAAGGTTCACTTATATGGAAACCTCTTCCTTCATACTTAAGTTCCTTTGGCTCACAATAAGTGAAGAGCTTGAGGGTGATGCGTAGCATCGCGCCTGTGCGAAGGATGCAATGGGCGCTTTGTAGGCGCACTTTGCACTTTGCATCCTTATCGTCTTGAGGGGCTTTAAATTTTTTTCTTGATCATGAGAATCTAACGGTGGAGACTGATCGGATTAAGATAAGGAGCTAAGATCAATTGACCGTTGATCACAGTGATCGGATCAGGATCAAGTTGATCATTGGATCTAGTCTACCAATTGATCGTTGATCATCGAATCAGAATCAGACTGATTATTAATTGATCGGATGAAGGGTCAAGATCGAACACTGAGATGCGGTGATCAATCATGATCGTGATCATGGCAGTGTCGATCCAACAGCACACACTGATCGGCTGATCGGTCAA
Source organism: Calamus simplicifolius (assembly GCA_900491605.1). Taxonomy (NCBI): domain Eukaryota; kingdom Viridiplantae; phylum Streptophyta; class Magnoliopsida; order Arecales; family Arecaceae; genus Calamus; species Calamus simplicifolius. The sequence continues at coordinate 897,070 of UESW01004142.1, forward strand.
TTATTGATCGATTGATAAGGCATCGCTTTGATCTTTCTATTGCCCATCCAATCAGGCCATTGTGATAAGTCATTATTTCGATCTTGAAATAGTGTATCAAAGCCGTGCAACCACTTATCTGATAATGTGATCATCAAATCATGATGGTGAAACATCATATCAGGATGAGGAACGGATTATCTGATCGGTTGATCTTCATATCACGGAGTGAATCAGTATATCAAAGGCTTCCTTTGATCAAATCTGATTAACCAATTCAAATTGGGTTAACCCCGAACGGATGTATCCAAGGAGCACCTAAAATCTATAAATAGGACCGTAGGCATTTTATTTCATTCAAATCAATCCAATTCGATTTCATTCTTCTCTTAGGCATTTGCATACTCTTATAAAAGAAGTATAGCAATAGTGCATATATAAAAGAGAGAGAAGCATTCTTGGTTTGATATTTTTGGTGAATTGTAGTATTGCATTCATCAAAAGGAGACTGCTGTATCTTGGGAGACAATCATCATATAAACCATAAGCACCATTGTGGGACAAATTTTCTTAATGACATAGAGTGTAACTCTAGACTTAATCTTATCAATTAGGTAGCCATAATCTGCGCTAACAATCTTAAGACAAATTTTTTTACTATCATGGAAGTGCTGCTGCAGATGGCTACCATGCCTACATCCATTCAAGCTGAGAAACTAGAGAAGTTCTTCAGAACCAACTTCAAGAGGTAGCAACAGAAGATGTTGTTCTACCTTACAACTCTGAATTTGATCAGAGTACTGGATGAAGATCCACTAGTCCTGAAGGAAGGAGAGACCAACAAGCAAATGATTTCTACGGTGGAAGCATGGAAGCATTCAGACTTCCTTTGCAAGAACTACATCCTCAATGGTTTGGATAATACTTTGTATAATATGTACAATAGTATTGCTACTGCTAAAGAGTTGTAGGCATCCCTGGACAAAAAGTACAAGATAAAGGATGCAGGACATAAGAAGTTTATGGTTGGAAGGTTTTTAGACTACAAGATGGTCGACCACAAAACTATTATGGAGCAAGTTCAAGAGCTTTAGGTCATCCTGCATGAGATACATGTAGAGAGGATGTCTCTTAGTGAGTCATTCCAGGTAGCTGCTATCATAGAGAAGCTACCACCATTATGGAAAGACTTCAAGAATTACCTGAAGCATAAGCGGAAGGAGATGGGACTTGAAGATCTAATTGTTCTCTTGAGGATCGAGAAAAACAATAAGAGCCAAGATAAGAAGACAGGTGGACAATCTGCTGAGCCTAAGGCCAACCTCATAGAAGGAAAGAAGAAACGCAAGTTTCCAGACGAAGGCTTTAAATAGAAGAAGGGCAATCCAAAGAAATATAAGTTCAAGAAAAAGTGCTTTATCTATAGAAAGCAAGGACACAAATCCAAGGACTGTTGTTTTAAGGGAAAAGAAAAGAAAGAAGTCAACATTACTGAAATCCTATCCCAAGAAGTATCTGAAATGATGCTATCAGCTGTTGTGTTTGAAGCAAACATGGTTGACAAAGCTAATGAGTGGTACATTGACACTGGAGCTACCAGACATGTCTGCTCTAATAAGAGTATGTTCTCATCATATACTCCTATCAATGGTAGAAATCTGGTTATGAAAAATTTTGCTATATCCAAGATAGAAGGACTTGGTCGCATAGTACTCAAGATGACATATGGAAAGAAACTTCTATTGAATGATGCACTTCATGTTCCATATATTTGAAAAAATCTGGTGTCAGGCTTCCTCCTAAGCAAACATGGCTTTAGGATGGTTTTTGAATCTGACAAATTTGTACTAACTAAAGGTGGGATATTTATTGGAAGGAGTTACTTGAATAATGGATTATTCAAGATAAATATAATGACGGTACATAGAAACATTGAAATGAATAAAGCTTCTTCTTTTGCTTATATAGTTGACTCTTCTTGTTTATGGTATGATAGATTAGGATATGTGAATTTTAATTCATTACGAAAATTAATGAAATTAGAATTATTATCTAATCATAAAATCGATCCACATTACAAGTGCGAAGTGTGTGTTGAAGCTAAGTTAGCAAAAATACCATTTTCTTCAGTAGAAAGAAATATTGAATCTCTTGACTTAATTCACAGTGATCTATGTGATTTAAAGTTAGTTCAAACTTGAGAAGAAAAAAGTATTTTATAATATTTATTGATGATTCAACAAGATATTGCTATGTGTATCTAGTAAAGTCTAAAGATGAGGCTTTAGAAATATTTAAATGTTATAAGAATGAAGATGAAAATCAACTTGGTAAAAAGATTAAGACCATAAGGAGTGATAGAGGTGAAGAATACGATGCACCTTTTGATGAATTATGTCAAGAGCATGTCATTATTCATCAAACTACTGCTTCCTGTTCGCCTCAATCTAATAAAATAGCGAAACACAAAAATCGCATACTAAAAGAAATGATGAATGCTATGTTGATAAATTTTGGTACACCATAGAATTTATGGGGAGAAGTAATTCTCTCAGCAAATCATATTCTGAATAAGATACCTCTTAAAAAGAAGGATGTTACTCCATATGAGTTATGAAAAGAAAAGAAGCCTTTTTACAATTACTTAAGAGTGTGGGGGTGTCTAGCTAAAGTAGCTATTCCGAACCCCAAAAATGTCAAAATAGAACCTAAAACTATTGATTATATTTTTATCGATTATGCACAAAATAGTAGTGCATATCGCTTTCTTGTGTAAAAATCGGATATATCTGATATTCAGAAAAATACAATCATGAAATAAAGGAATGCATCATTCTTTAAAATATATTTCCAAGCAAAGAAAAATTAAAAATAAGTTCAAATAAAAGAATTTATGATAATACTGCTAGTAGTAGTCAGAAAAAATATTCTGAAGATGAACCTAAACACAGTAAGAGACTAAAAGCTATAAAGTCTTTTGGTCCTGATTACGTAACTTATATGTTACAAGATGAACATCAGACATTCAAGGAGGCAATGTCTAATCCAGAAGTATCCTTTTGGAAAGAAGCTATTAATAGTGAAATTGAGTCCATCATTCACAATCATACATAGGAGTTGGTAGACTTACCATATGGTATGAAACCTCTAGGGTGCAAGTGAATTTTTAAGAAAAAGCTAAAGGCTGATGGATCAATTAACAAGTATAAAGCTAGATTAGTGGCTAAAGGCTTCAAACAAAAAGAAGGTATAGACTTCTTTGATACCTATTCACCAGTAAGTAGAATAACATCTATAAGAATGTTAATTATTTTTGTAGCCATTAACAATCTTAAAATTCATCAAATGGATGTTAAAACTGCTTTTCTAAATGATGAATTAGATGAAAAAATATACATGGAACAGCCTGAGGGATTTGTTATTCCTGGACAAGAAAAGAAGGTGTGTAGACTTGTTAAATCCTTATATGGATTAAAACAAGCATCGAAACAATGGCATATAAAATTTGATAATGTTATGTTATCAAATGGATTCAAAATAAATGAATATGACAAATGTATATATGCCAAAAATCTTGCTTAAAGGGTATGTAATAATATGCTTATATGTAGATGACCTGTTAATCATTGGTAGTAATACTGAAATGATTAAATAGATAAAGAAAATGTTGATCAAATATTTTGACATGAAAAATATGGGTGTTGCAGATGTTATACTAGGGAATCAAATCACTAGAATATCTGAAGAAATAATATTATCTCAATCTCATTATATTAAGAAAATATTAAATAAGTTTAAAAAGTATGATACTAGCCCGATGAAAACACCTATAGATGTTAATCTATATTTGGCTAAGTATACTGGAGAACCATATCTTATTCATGTATAATTGGTAGTTTAATGTATGGCATGAATTGCACTCGTCCTGACATAGCATATACTGTCAATAAGTTGAGCAGATCACAAGTAATCCAGGTCCAAGTCATTGGACTCCTCTAATAAGGGTATTAAGATATCTGCGATATACCCTAAGTTATGGATTACATTATTCAATATATCCAGCTGTACTAGAAGGATACAGTGATGCAAATTGGATATCTAACACAGAAGATATAAAATCCACAAGTAGATATATATTCATCTTAGGAGGAGGTGTTGTGTCATAAAAATCTTCTAAGCAAACATGTATAGCTCGATCCACTATGGAATCTTAGTTTATTGCTTTAGAAAAGGTTGCTGAAGAAGTAGAATGGCTTCAAAACCTTTTATAAGATATTTCATATTAGCCAAAGCCTGTGTTTGCAATATGCATACATTGTGATAGTCAATCGGTAATTTGCAGAGCATAAAATAAGGTGTATATGTCGGGAGAGTTAATCCCCGAGGCATGCATATTTTAAAATTTGATAACAATTATCAATGCAAAAATTTAAAGATTACATATTAATCTTTCTAACATGCATCAAGATCATATCTTTGCCTTATATTATAAGATCATTTGATCTAAGTATTGCATATAAATTAAATAATTAAGATCATATCTTAATCTTCAAGATGAGAAGTCATACTACTCATCTTAAAGCCTGCCTTAAGATCTAAGGATCAAATCACTCACCTTAAGAACAGTAGGTAAATCCTTTGTGCTCTGCAACCGTTTAATCGTTCAGCCTCTAGTATTGTCCGCGCGAAGCCCCTGAATGATTGGATTCCCGGGAGTGCTAGCTCGCAGAAAAATAATTTTGCTGATCTTGAATTCTTCCACTTGAATCTTCCTCCAAGATCCACCAAGCTTTTGCTAACACTAAAATCACACCAAAATTTTCTGTTCTAACTCTTAGAACTATAACACTTGGTTCTAACTGTTTAGAATTTTTGATCTCTTTTGATCTTGTGTTTTGTTATCTGGTAAGGGATGTCCTCTATTTATAGTTTTATATTAGCCAGCCTATTGAATTCTAACATTTAGAATTCCTTTTTGTGAAAACCAAAGAGACATATTAAATTCACACACTTATCAATGCATGAAGAGTTGTGTGGAGTGCTCTTCCAAAGAGGCACATTAATTCACACACTTGTCAATGCACGGAGAGTTGTGTGGAGTGCTCTTCCAAAGAGGCACATTAATTCACACACTTGTTAATGCACAGAGAGTTGTATGGAGTGCTCTTCCAAAGAGGCACCTTTTAGCAAAATTTATTTTTCTTTAACTTGGGAATCATTTGAAGAAGACTAAAAGTTATAAATTAAATTCTGCATGAGAATTTAATTTCTCATGAGATGAGATTTTAGTTATCTCATCATGCGAGAAAACCTTTTTCACACATGGGGTTTGGATTTTTGGTTTTAAGCTAATTTGAATTTATTGGATTAAACCAATATAGATCATGGTCCTAGCCCAAATCAAATTTGGCTAATCCTGAATCTATTTAAATCCAAATCAAATCTAATTTCAAATCAATATTTGAAATTGATTAGTCCTTCTAGTAGACTTAAACCAAATTGAATCTTATTCACTTGTACTTAATCCAATTGAGATAATTCAATCAATCAAATTGATTAATTAAATTATATACGATTCTCAATCGTTGATCAGCAAATAGATCATCCTAGAAATTTCTATGCGTGTGACTCTCTAGGTTCGAACCTAAGCTGGTAGCATAGAAATAATTTTCTATACTAATCGATGTGCCCATCTAGCAATGGAACCCGACGTCCGGATAGGTCGAAGAGTTGCCGAGCAAACTCCAAGAACCCTAAGAAACAGTTACCGTATAATTCATCCTCTTGACCACAAATGCTAAGGATGGCTTAAGAGCCTGTCAACTCTAAACAGCAAATCCATAAAGTGATTTCAATTTTAGTGATCATGTGACTTTCACATGAAGTGCCTTAGCCAAGGTCTTGCTAAATTGAAATACAAGCATTTCTCCTTTTAACGGGATAGGTCAAATTCCATCTTGATCCACAACTGACTATCACAAGTACTTGACTGCACCCAGTAACCTTTCGTAGCTGGATTAAAAATCCAGGTGGTCTGGCACCTAAGTACAATGAGTTTCTTGTAAGCCACTGGTTGTGATCTTCAGGTCTGAAGGATACCTATACCTATATCTTCTCGGATTAACTCTTGACAGTAGAGCATCCGAAATGAGTCACATTCGGTGAAATGTACTCCTACACTTTCACCTGTATGTCATACCAGTGTCTCTACACTCCTTGGTTAAGAGGACAACCAATAAATATGATATACAACGTCCTATAATTGATAGTACTATGGCCCTATCATAGTATATCATTTGGTCGCGAACTCTTTTAAGGACCTTCAAAGATAAATCCTCCTTTATCATGAAGGAAGATCCTGAGGGCTTCATTACTATTAGGAGTTTAAGAAGATGTTCTTGTAATGAATAAACTGCCAAATAACTTTTATTAATATATCAATTTATATACAATTACATCAGTATAATTATCAAATGATTGGCTTTAGGATACAATTCTCAACAAACTCCCACTTAGCCTAAAGCCACTCATTACAGTATCTAATACCCATCTTCAATTTATAGTCATCAAACTCCTTGATGCTGAGTGCTTTAGTAAATGGGTCACCTAGGTTTTCCTTTCCATCAATCTTCTGAAGATTTATGTCACCTCAGTCTACAATCTCTTGTATAAGATGAAACCGACGCAATATGTGCTTGGTGCGCTGATGTGCTCGCGGTTCCTTTGCTTAAGCTATGGCACCAGTACTGTCACTGTACAACAGGACTGGTCCATCTATGGAAGGTGCCACTCCAAGCTCGGAGATAAACTTTCGCAGCCACATAGCTTCTTTCACAGCATCTGATGCAGCGATGTACTCTGCCTCGCACACTGAATCTGCCACTGTATGTTGCTTGGAACTTTTCCAGCAAACAGCTCCACCATTTAGGATAAACACGAAACCCGATACACTTTTGCTATCATCATGATCTGATTGGAAACTGGAATCAGTATATCCAACAAGTTTCAAATCAGACTCTCCATAGACTAACCACTGGTCCTTAGTATTTCTCAAATACTTAAGGATTGTCTTAACAACTAGCCAGTGTTTTTCTCCTGGATCAGATTGGTATCTACTCACTACTCCTAGTGAGTATGCCACATATGGTCTTGTACATGTCATGGTGTACATAATCGATCCTACTACCGAAGCATATGGAATTCGACTCATACGTTCTCTTTCATTAGGAGTTGTCGGACAATCCTTCTTAGAAAGATGAATTCCATGGCCTAACGGAAGATAGCCTTTCTTGGAATTCTCTATGCTAAACCTCTTTAGTACTATGTCAATGTACGTAGATTGGGATAAACCAAGCATCCTCTTAGATCTATCTCTATAGATCTTCATCCCTAGGATGTATGATGCTTCTCCCAGATCTTTCATGGAGAATTGTGATGATGACCATGTCTTTATTCCTTGTAATGCAGGGACATCATTTCCGATTAAGAGAATGTCATCCACATATAATACAAGAAATACAATAACGAACCGTTAGCCCATTTATAAATGCAAGGTTCTTCTTTATTCTTAATAAAGCCATAAGATTTGATCACTTTATCAAATCGTATATTCCAACTCCTAGATGCTTGCTTAAGTCCATAAATAGACTTCTGTAGCCTACACACTTTAGACTCATCTTTAGATATAAAACATTCAGGCCGTATCATATACACATGTTCTTCTAAATCACCATTTAGAAAAGCGGTTTTAACATTCATTTGCCAAATCTCATAATCTAAGTGTACTGCTATAGCTAGCATAATCCGAATGGATTTCAGCATTACCATAGGAGAAAATGTTTCGTCATAGTCAATACCATAACGTTGACGATACCCCTTGGCAACCAGACGTGCTTTATAGGTCTCAACCTTTTCGTCTGCGCCTCTTTTCCTCTTGAAAACCCACTTACACCCTATGGGTTTTATCCCTTTGGGTGGGTCAACTAATGTCCATACATTATTGTTCTTCATGGAATCAAGTTCAGATTTTATGGCATCAAGCCATTTATTAGAGTCAGTCCTTTGCATAGCATCCATATAGGTGATCGGATCCTCGTTGTTCTCATCGAGTTCAACAAGATCATCGTTCTGGACCAAGAAACCTAAGTATCTATTTGATGTGGTACTACTAGATCGCCTTAATGGTGCATCTAAAATGGGTTTTGAGTTTGATCTAATCAACTCAAATTCTAAGGGTTCACTGGTTTGTGTTGTTCCTTCTACTTGATGAACTTTTTCAAGTTCAACATTAGAGCTATTTGTTCCTTCACTAAGGAACTCCTTTTCAAGAAAAATTGCTATAGTACTAATGAACAACTTTTATTTTTTAGTATTATAGAAGTAATATCCTTTGGTTTCTTTCGGATAGCCGATGAAAAATATTTGTCAGATTTGGGTTCAAGTTTGTCTGATTTTGCACGTTTCACATAAGCTGGACACCCCCAGACTCTCAGATAGGTGATACCGATTTATGTCCATACAATATCTCATGTGGAGTTTTTGAAACAGACTTACTTGGAACCTTATTGAGAATATGACAAGCTGATTCTAATGCATATCCCCAAAAGGATATTGGCAAGCTTGCAAAACCCATCATGGACCGAACCATGTCTAACAGAGTTCGATTCCTCCTTTCCGATACACCGTTATGTTGTGGTGTTCCTGGAGGAGTCCATTGGGAGAGAATCCCATTCTCCCTTAAATATGTCACAAAGTCATTGGAAAGGTATTTGCCTCCTCGATCTGATCGAAGGATCTTAATACATTTTCCTGTTTGTTTTTCTACTTCTTTATGATATTGTTTGAACATTTCAAACGATTCAGATTTATGTCGCATAAGATAGACATAACCGAACCTAGAAAGGTCATCTGTAAAAGTAATGAAGTAGTAATCCACCTTTGGCATAAGTGCTCATTAGTCTATATACATCAGTATGTACTAGACTTAATAGCTCTTTAGCTCTTTCACCTTTTCTAGTAAAAGATGACTTGGTCATTTTACCAAGAAGATAGGATTCACAGGTAGTTAATGATTCACAATCATCAACTCGAAGGATGCCCTCCTGAGTTAACATGTTTAATATGTTCTTATTGATATGACCCAGCCGATGGTGCCAAAGATAAATGTCTATGACATCAGTTGTTCTAGGGCGCTTACTTGATTTGTACACTACATTCACAGGCTGTGATAATATATAAATGTCATTAGATAAATGCCCAGTCATTACAGTGACTCTATTCATAATGATATTCAAAGTAACATCCTTTATTGAAATTTCATAATGACTTTTGGCCAGAAGGCCTACAGAAATTACGTTCAACAAGAACGTTGGGAAAAAATGACAATCATTTAGTATAATGACATTTCTATTGAAAACTATTTCAAGAACTCCTAATGCCAGAACTGGAACTAATCTTCCATCGCCGACATTAAGGAATCTTTCATTGTCCTCAAATCTTTTAGTGACCTGTAGTCCCTGCAATGAATTGCAAATGTTAAAAGGACTCCCGGTATCCAATACCCAGGTCTGATTATCATATACAGAAAAATTACAAGGTGTTATCATATAAATACCTTGTTGAGCAACATCTTGCCCCTTTTTCTTCTTCGGCCTGTTTGGATCAAGTGTGGCAATGTAAAGAGGACAGTTCCTCTTCCAGTGCCCTTGCATCTTGTAATGAAAGCATTCAGCTTGACTTTTATCAACTTTCTTCTTCTGCATCTGACCCCTTATAGATGTCCTAGCATGTTGCACATTTTTCTTATTCTTTTTCTTCTTCCCTTTCCAAAGGGTTGACACCCTACCTTAGATCATTCAACCACATTAACCAAACCCTTAGATAGCTGGTTATCCTTCTCAAAGTTCTGTAACAACCCCAACAAACCGTGGTAGTTGACTGCAGGCTTTATCATTCGAAAATGAGTAAGGAAAGGTCGGAATGATGGAGGCAAGGAATTCAGGATCACATCTTTTCCCAACTGCTCATGTAGGGGAAAGCCGAGCTTGCTTAGCAGTTCTATCTTCTCGATCATGTACAATACATGATCAGTGACAGGAGATCCATCCCTCATTCGAGCATTAAAAATAGCACAACTAGTCTTTTGCCTTTCAACGTCGTCAGGTGTGCCGAAAGATTCATTCAATGCTTGAATGATTTCTTCTAGCTGAGCATTCTCGAACCGGCGACCGAATTCATCGTTCATTGTTGCTAGCATGATGCAACGTACGCTAGTTCTATCATTGAGCCACTTCTGATAAGTGTCTTTCTTAGAACTTTGTGTGTTTGCATCAGGTATCTTTGGCGCAGGATTATTAAGAATATATAGAATCCTCTCATGCTCAAGGACGATCTTAAGTTTTCTAAACCAGCTATTGAAATTTGAACCATTCAACTTGTCACTATCCAATAGGGACCTTAATGATAAATGAGTGGCCATTTTCTGCATAAGGAAAAATAAAAGTTTATTAGTATATAAATTGATTCAGTCTAAAGACTACTTTAGTCTAAAGATTCTTTCACTATTTTGTTTAAATTGGCAGCCTCTACACCCCAATTCGAAGAATTATTCTTAATTCTTTAGTGGGCAATAAGATCTACATAGACTACATACAGGCCCAAGTGAAGTTTGGCCAACCCATATGCATCTAAGAGTAGGTTCAAAACCAATTATTTTCCAAAACAATTCTTAGTGTTCAGTTTTGCCCCATATACCTCTTCAGCAGGTATGGAGTGCCTCCACTGAAAGTTATGGTTAGGTCCAACCATTAAATGATATAATCAGTGTAACCTATCAATAGACAACCAAGCCCGAGTGAAGCTCGGCTCACCTGACTGTCTATTTAATAGTTACGCTGACTTATCATATAATGAATGATAATTTCGATGGTTGACAAGCACCAGGCATGGAGTGCCTCCAATGATTATCAAGACATCGGACTCATTATCACCCACCTTAATGGGAGGCTATGATCTAGTTATCATATAACTATTTCATTTTAATGACCTAATAATTTTAGAGGATTTTATAATTTGAAGACAAATTGACTAATCAAGTTCTCCTACTGAATGTATGAAATGGATAGAATGAAACAAGATTAAGTCAGGTTAAGTGGCACCTAAATCAGTCAGACTGATTTTCTTACAGGCATGGGTCAACCCGAATCAGGTTAATGATCTGAATCATAAATGGTTCACCACATTGACCAGGTGAGTGAGATCGATGGGAGGGATATACCATTAACTCGTTAAAGACGCATCAATACGAGTAGCTCCCAATTAAAAACCATTCGATCGTTGATCCTAGAGCAACTTGCCAACTCACCTTGACATCATATGGTTAACCAATTCTGATTTGACCATCTAAGAGATTCATGCTCAACCACGGAGCCTAATCTACTTCCATTTGGTTTAATCAAAGAGAAGGACATGATCAACTACAACTATTGTTTGATTTAGAGCATTCTTAACCTAATCTAATTAGATTTGTTCAAATACTCTTTTTAGTTCAGTTGATTTAAACTTAGGGTCTAACCCTTTATGGACCCGATTTAGCTAACCCAAAAGATTAAATATATTTCATGTTTACATGTCATATATTTCAATCAAGCATCACATGAATTATGTTACTACTCATAATTCCTATATTTAGATCATATCTAAAGAGATTATGAATTAACATTTGACATTCAAATTAGACTCTCATAAATATTTGTATGTTTCATAACATAGACATCATGCCATCATATATCATATCTATGTTTTATACTAAACATGCAAATATCAAGCTTTTATACAACATCAATATGTATCAAATATAAAATATCTTTTGAGAGTGCGTGTAATCTATGTTTTGATGCATAAGCTCAATTTAAATTATCTTTGGATTGAGCATCAATGATAAAACAATAGCATGGCAATATGTCATAGAATACCTCATTGAATGTGTAATTTAGATTTTCAATCCATCTGTGACCATATAGCCTTGCGATTAGTTTTAGCCATAATTACATAATTAATAAGAACATTAATTTATATGCAATAAATTAGATCAATAAGAAACCATTGCTATGATACCATTTGTTTGGGAGAGTTAATCCCTGAGGCATGCATATTTTAAAATTTGATAACAATTATTAATGCAAAAATTTAAAGATTACATATTAATCTTTCTAACATGCATCAAGATCATATCTTTGCTTTATATATAAGATCGTTTGATCTAAGTATTGCATATAAATTAAATAATTAAGATCATATCTTAATCTTCAATATGAGAAGTCATACTACTCATCTTGAAGCCTGCCTTAAGATCTAAGGATCAAATCACTCACCTTAAGAACAGTAGATAAATCCTTTGTGCTCTGCAGCCGTTTAATCGTCCGGCCTCTAGTATTGTCCATGCGAAGCCCCCGAATGATCGGATTCCCAAGAGTGCTAGCTCGTGAAAAAATAATTTTGCTAATCTTGAATTCTTCCACTTGAATCTTCCTTCAAGATCCACCAAGCTTTTGCTAACACTAAAATCACACCAGAATTTTTTGGTCTAACTCTTAGAACTGTAACACTTGGTTCTAACTGTTTAGAATTTTTGATCTCTTTTGATCTTGTGTTTTGTTATCTGGTGAGGGATGTCCTCTATTTATAGTTTCATATTAGCCAGCCTATTGAATTCTAACATTTAGAATTCTGCTGTTTTTGTGAAAACCAAAGAGATATATTAAATTCACACACTTATCAATGCATGAGAGTTGTGTAGAGTGCTCTTCCAAAAGAGGCACATTAATTCACATGCTTGTCAATGCACGGAGAGTTGTGTGGAGTGCTCTTCCAAAAGGCACATTAATTCACACACTTGTCAATGCACGGAGAGTTGTGTAGAGTGCTCTTCCAAAAAGGTACCTTTTAGCAAAATTTATTTTTTTGAACTTGGGAATCATTTGAAGAAGACTAAAAGTTATAAATTAAATTCTGCATGAGAATTTAATTTCTCATGAGATGAGATTTTCGTTATCTCATCATGCGAGAAAACCTTTTTATACATGGGGTTTGGATTTTTGGCTTTAAGCTAATTTGAATTTATTGGATTAAACCAATATAGATCATGGTCCTAGCCCAAATCAAATTTGGCTAATCCTGAATCTATTTAAATCCAAATCAAATCTAATTTCAAATCAATATTTAAAATTGATTAGTCCTTCTAGTAGACTTAAACCAAATTGAATCTTATTCACTTGTACTTAATCCAATTGAGATAATTCAATCAATCAAATTGATTAATTAAATCATATACGATTCTCAATCGTTGATCAGCAAATAGATCATCCTAAGAAACTTCTATGCGTGTGACTCTCTAGGTCCGAACCTAAGCCGGTAGCATAGAAATAATTTTCTATACTAATCGATGTGCCCATCTAGCAATGGAACCCGACGTCCGGATAGGTCGAAGAGTTACCGAGAAACTCCAAGAACCCTAAGAAATAGTTACCGTATAATTCATCCTCTTGACCACAAATGCTAAGGATGGCTTAAGAACCTGTCAACTCTAAATAGCAAATCCATAAAGTGATTTCAATTTTAGTGATCATGTGACTTTCACATGAAGTGCCTTAGCCAAGGTCTTGCTAAATTGAAACACAAGCATTTCTCCTTTTAACGGGATAGGTCAAATTTCATCTTGATCCACAACTGACTACCACAAGTACTTGACTGCACCCAGTAACCTTTCGTAGCTGGATTAGAAATCTAGATGGTCCGACACCTAAGTACAATGAGTTTCTTGTAAGCCACTGGTTGTGATCTTCAGGTCTGAAGGATACTTATACCTATATCTTCTCGGATTAACCCTTGACAGTAGAGTATCCGGAAATGAGTCACGTTCGGTGAAATGTACTCCTACACTTTCACCTGTATATCATACCAGTATCTCTACACTCCTTGGTTAAGAGGACAACCAACAAATATGATATACAACATCCTATAATTGATAGTACTATGGCCCTATCATAGTATATCATTTGGTTGTGAACTCTTTTAAGGACCTTCAAAGATAAATCCTCCTTTATCGTGAAGGAAGATCCTGAGGGCTTCATTACTATTAGGAGTTTTAAGAAGATGTTCTTGTAATGAATAAACTGCCAAATAATTTTTATTAATATATCAATTTATATACAAATTACATCAGCATAATCATCAAATGATTAGCTTTAGGATACAATTCCCAACAGTATAATGGTAAGTCTAGACATATATGTCGTAGACATAATACCATTAAGCAGTTACTTAAAATTGGTATAATTTTTATTGACTATTTTTAGTCAGAGAAAAACCTAGTGGATCCATTAACAAAGAAGTTACCAAGAGATCAAGTAAACTGTTTATCGAGGGGAATGGGTTTAAAATCTATAACTGAAAAATCTTCATAGTGGATACCCAACCTAGTTGACTAGAGATCCCAAGATCTAGGTTCAAAGGGACAACTAAATTATGAAGAGACTTGCATAGCACTAAGAATGTCTAATCCTACTCATTCCTATGATAATTGGTACTATCGGCTAAAGGTACTAGGATAAGCGTTGCTTTTAATAATTCTTATAACATGAACGTTCATGTGGGGTATAGCAGGATACTCTTAATAAGAATCATCTATGTGAGTATGAATTGGACCAATTCTATGAAAATTTTAAGGTTTAATTCTCTAAAGCACTCATGAAACCAGGAGATGTTTGGGGCCAAAATGAACACAACCATGAGAACCAAAAGAATGCTCGGAAAGAAGTTATGTAATTATTATTGTTTTGATTTACACAAAACGTTGAAAAGTTTAAGACATCATGTTCACTTTTTAGCAAGTAAACTCGATAACAACTCACTAAGAAAGGTTCAAAGCCATAAGCTACCTATCCTGATACAACTTCATCCCACTATACTCTCTTTAGTGTCTGCATATTTATTTGCATTAAAATTCTTTTATGTGGGAGATCGCCTTTGCTGACCTTTGATGATTTTTGATCTAAGATAAATTTTCATTCATGTGGGGGATTGTTGGGTAATGGGCCAAAAGGCCTTGAATACCCTAATGGGCCTTGAAAGCCTATTACCTTCTTATGTGTGTGAATGAGAAATTGAGAGGGCATTTAGTGCCACATCAAAAAAATTAAGAAAGGAAGGTTCGCTTATATGGAAACCTCTTCCTTCATGCTTAAGTTCTTTTGGCTCACTATAAGTGGAGAGGTTAAGGATGATGCATAGCATCACCCCCGTGCATGCGCATGTGCATGTGTGAAGAGCGCAATGAGTGCTTTGTAGGTGCACTTTGTACTTCTAAGATGCAGTGATCAGTCATGATCACAATCACGGTAGTATCGATCCAACGACACACATCGATCAGCTGACCGGTCAACTGTTGACCGATTGGATAAGGCATCGCTCCGATCTTCCTATCGCCCATCCGATCAGGCTGTTGTGATAAGTCATTATTCCGATCTTGAAACGGCGTATCAAAGCTATGCAACCACCTATCTGATAATGTGATCATCAAATCATGATGGTAAAATATCATATCGGGACAAGGATCGAGTTATCTGATCGGTTGATCTTCATATCATGGAGTGAATCAGTGTATCAAAGGCTTCCTTTGATCAATCCGATTAACCAATTCAAATCGGGTTAAACCCGAATGAATGTATCCAAGGGACACCTAAAATCTATAAATAGGACCATAGGCATTTTATTTCATTCAAATCAATCCAATTCGATTTCATTATTCTCTTAGGCATTTGCATACTCTCCTAAAGGAAGTATATCAATAATGCATATATAAAAGAGAGAGAAGCATTCTTGGTTCGATATTTTTTGATGAATTGTAGTGCTGCATTCATCAAAAGAAGATTTTTATATCCTGGGAGATAATTGTCATACAGACTGTAAGCACCATTGCGGAACAAAATTGTCTTAAGGACATAGAGTGTAACTCTAGACTCAGTCTTATCAATTAGGTAGCCACAATCTGGGCCAACAAGAAGATGCTGACTTAACTACTGGATCCAAAGGAGATGAGCTTCTTAGCTACAACCCTTAACCTCAATCTTCAATGGTTCAAAGAAGAAGGGAAATGGACGATTGAAATATCAAAGGAGGCATCGGATAATCCTTATTCATGCCTCCAAAGATTTTTTTAAAAAAAATCTCCGAACGAACTCATCCTCTTCGAAATTGTCTTAAGGACATAGAGTGTAACTCTAGACTCAGTCTTATCAATTAGGTAGCCACAATCTGGGCCAACAAGAAGATGCTGACTTAACTACTGGATCCAAAGGAGATGAGCTTCTTAGCTACAACCCTTAACCTCAATCTTCAATGGTTCAAAGAAGAAGGGAAATGGACGATTGAAATATCAAAGGAGGCATCGGATAATCCTTATTCATGCCTCCAAAGATTTTTTTAAAAAAAATCTCCGAACGAACTCATCCTCTTCGAGTCCTGGTGAGTTTCAGTTCTTTCAATCTTCATTCGCCTTTTTTTTTTTTAATGCAGCTTAGGCTAGCCCATTAGCCTATCATGCTCCAGATTGGATGAGCTCAGGAAAGGATGGGTTACATTGACAAATGCCCCTCCCTAACTAATAAGGAAAAGTCTTGTTGCACCGCCCTTTGGTGCAGCAAGCATGCACCAGACGCATGGATTGACCACATGCCCATGTTGACACATATACCAAGGCCTAATGGGCTTTATCACGCATTGCACATGCAGTGATACGCGTGCAGCCAATTCATGCGCCCCACGTGCCACAAGACTTTTCCAACTAATAAAGTGTGTTATTCTCATTGACTCTCTAAGCTTTTTTTTTTTCCTTTGTCTGCGTGTGTGCACTCGGATTATCAAAAATATCTTTCTTAAATTGTTTCATGACTTCTAGAATCTTTGCATCTCAGTCACTAGCATGCCTGAAGGCTCTGGAGGATTCATATTAGGAAAAACCTGAGGAAGTTTGGTCTATTGAGCAAATGTTGGCATGCCATTTGATCATAATGAGGGGCGTGCTCTTACAAAAGATCCAGAGGCAATAAATCGGGACCTTTTAAAAAGTGGCATCAAAATTTTCAACAATGAACAGAAGTTAAGGCCTGATATCCTATAGATGTGAATGTCAATATGCATCAAAGAATTGATTTAGAAGGAGCATCTTTTCATGCGCTTGCTGTGTTTCCCATATGCTATGAGCATCTTCTCATGCAGCCCTAGTAGTAAGTTATTAAAATTGTTGCTGTGGAATTCCATTCTCCAACTTGGGTGCGGCCCGCGTCTGGATTCGAATGGCGATCTCTCATCCGGGTGAACCTATAAGACAGTCCCCATGCAGGAAGCATTAGGGGTGGTCCTTGCGAAAGACCCTCCAACGCCCAAATAAGTGGTAATTCTCAGCAATCAGATATGGGAAGAAGGTTTTTGCAGAAGAGTCTCTCAAGAATGGCCTCTCTAGAGCTAAGGACTTTGCTTGAGCTTTTTGAGTTGAGATTGAGCATACCTGAAGAGGCTTTAGGATAAGGTATTTATAGGCCGCTGGAGTGATGGCATGCTATTACCTAACTTCTCGGGTGTGTCTTGGGAAGTTAAAAACTGATATGATTCGAATCTGATTAGTTACGGGGCGATACGATTCGAATCTAGTTAGTTGTAATAATCGATGGCCAAGGGAGCTGATTGATGCTTTAAGATCTGGTTTATCTCCTTATTGGGACAACCGAGATCCAATGTGATTGGGATCCCACCAAACAATTAGGGATTTGAATTTTCATTGATTGTGGTTAGAGGGTCTCTGATGTGGTTGATAGAGCCACATCTAAGCTAATGGTTGAAACTACCTGATGACAGAAGACGAAAGGATACTGCCGACTCTTGACTCGGTCCCAGCTCCAAGGTGGCCTCACCTTCGGACTCGGTCCCGGCTCTAAGGCAGCCTCATCTTTGAATTTGGCCCCGACTCCAAGGCGGCCTCACCTCCGGATTTGATCCTGGCTCCAAGGCTGCCTCATCTCTAGATTCGGTCTCGGCTCCAAGGTGGCCTCATCTCCAGATTTGGCTCTGGCTCAAAGGCGGTCTCACCTTCGGATTCGGTCCCGGCTCCAAGGCGACCTCATCTCTGGATTCGGCCCCGGCTCCAAGGCGGCCTCATCTCTGGACTCGGCCCTGGCTCCAAGGAAGCCTCATCTTTGGACTCGGCCCTGGCTCCAAGGTGGCCTCACCTTCGAATTTGGTCCCGACTCCAAGGCGGCCTCACCTTCGGATTCGGTCCCGACTCCAAGGCGGCCTCATCTCCGAATTCGGCCCCGACTCCAAGGCGGCCTCACCTCCGGATTCGATCTCGGCTCCAAGGCGGCCTCATCTTCGAATTCGGCCCTAGCTCCAAGGCAGCCTCACCTCCGGATTCGGTTTCAGCTCCAAGGCGGCCTCATCTTCAGATTTAGCCCCCGCTCCAAGGCGGCTTCATCTTCGGACTCGACCCTAGCTCCAAGGCAACCTCATCTTCATATTTGGCCCTGGCTCCAAGGTGGTCTCACCTTCAGATTCGGTCCCGACTCCAAAGTGGCCTCATCTCTAGATTCGGTCCCAGCTTCAAGGTAGCCTCATCTCCGAACTCGGCCCCGGCTCCAAGGTGGCCTCACCTCTGGACTCGGCCCCTTATCCCCGAATTCAAGGGTGGCCTCAACTCTGATAAGATAGGACCTGACCCATCAACTGCATGTGGATCAGATGGGACCAACTTCACTAATTTTGACATTCCACCTCATTGGCGACTCACACCCCTCTCACGGACGTTTGCAGGAGGTGATCAGGCATTAACAAGCTCCTTGTTCTCATTTTAGGAGGGTTGCTTCGAGATTCGAGCGACTAGAGCTGTTTATTATTCAGAATCCTTGGCATAGCGCTAAGTAACAAAGGTGTTTAAGTCGAAAAAAGAGAAATACTTTGATATTGCTGAAGGGATGGCTCGGACCAGCCGAGACACCGCAATAGCTCGGACCTGCCGAGGCATGAAGATAGCTCGATTTTGCCGAGGCATGAGATGGCTCAGCCTTGCCGAGATATGGGGACAGCTTGGTCCTGCCAAGGCATGAGAGTAGTCAGGTTTGAGTCGAGGTATGGTAGTTTGTCTTTTTCCCGAATGTGACAGTTAGCGAATCAGAAATCGAAAATGGCTCTAGCCTTTTCGCTGTATGCATGGATATTAATGCAATGGCAATTTTACCCCCCAATAAAAAATAAATTTATATATTATGCATATAAAAACTCTATTATCATCTTTTGATTAAAATTCTCTGCATGCAGAGGGCAACGGAGATGGTGGAGGAAATGGAGGCTGCTGGAGTAAGACCTAATGTCCAGATACCACATTAATTAGAGGATGAGAAAGGATGGGCACTAGCCTTGCTTCTTGGGGAAGCTTTGAGATGCTTCAATGATCCCACCAAGACCTGAAACCATGGTTTTGAATGTTTGCAGGGAAATGATGGAAAATGATTTGAATTTTGATCTAGAAATTGTTGTGTGCTGGTCCAAATGTCTTCTCAAGATTGAAAGATCTGGAGGCATACTCAGACGCACTGCAGAGGTATTTTCCTCCTGATCTGAACTTGCATGAATTTCTGAAATAGATTCTGGTCAACTAAGTAAACATTTTAGTGATAACAGCATTGATAATTTTAGTGATGATGGTGAAGATGATGATGAGTAAGCTGCATCCTGATGACATTAAATTCAAATCATATTAAGATCTACTGTCAGAATTTTTTATTTCGTTATCAAGTTTACGGCATCAGCCAGTGAGCTTTTCAGCTATACTTAGGTATGCTTATGCACTGTGTTGCATAAGTGTGGTACTTTCTATCCTCTATGTTTTATGTTTTGCCATCATTAATATTATTTTATTATTTTTTCCTACCAATTTCCCAAGTAAGATCACTTTTTTGACGTTGTATCATATCTTAGCATTTTGTTTGTCTGCAACTTTTCTCTTCAAAAGTTGTATAGTCTTTGGAATGCACTTTCTAATGAAAAGCAATTTTTATGGTATCTTCTATCTTGTTACCATTAATTGTGACCATGCAAACTCATGAATATCACTTCAGCTTTGCTATCTTTCATGTATCTCTCTACATGGTAGGCGATAAGATAAAACTAAAAACTTCACACAGAGATGGGCACATGTGAAAGAAAAACAAAACTTAAATCAAATGACCTTTTATTTAGAGTAAGAGTGCCCCTATTTCCTTGCTGATGTTAATTGGTATTATCTGAATTGGTTGTGAGGTGGTAACCGTTTCACTTCCCGAGCTCTTTTAATGGTGCTATTGCTAGCTGGAACATTTTTATGGCTTGCAGTATTTTAAGGAGTTTTAAGTATTAACTCCACCAAGACCGGTCTGAAGCTTGGATAAAGGAGGAGGGCTGTGTTGAGAAACTAACAGCCAGCATAAAACTTCGTTAGGTCTCTTAAAATATAAATATACTAAATCAAATTATGCAAAGGAATAGGATGCCGACTTAGTCCTAAATAGAGCAGAGTAGAGGAAGCAAATTCATATAGCTGAGCTCATGTAGTTGGGAAAAGGCTTAGTTGAGTTGAGTTGAGTATTTTAAGTATTGCAAGAAAGCCGTTATTACTTCTACATTGTACCAGCTTTCTAAATTCTGCAGATTGTTGACATATGTTTCTTTGTTATTCCCTTTTAAGGACCAATAGTGTCATAACTTGATGTGATTTGCATTTAATCTTTTTCTTTGAGCAAAAACGGCAAAGGTGCATTTAAGGTGGGCCGACTGATGAGCGCTGGTTGTATTGCAGCTAGTAATTACCAGTGGCTATTACTTGTCAAAAGAAATTGCTTATCAAAAGGAGATTGCCATTATAGTTACCCAGACAGAAAGTGGAGTATCATTGCATCCAAACACCTTAGCTGATATTACTTGTTATTCAAGCTTGCCTAGTTGTATTTGATGGCGGTATTGCCACATTCAAGATCCAATTTAGATGTGTCATTCAAAATATTTAAGGCATTGGAGTGGCTCTTAAGTGATGTATGGCCCCTAACCAGGGCCCCTAGTTTGGTTTCCGATGTGGCTGATGAAGCCACGTGGGCAATCATGGCAAAATCGACTACGTGGCACAGGCACGTCCGCCCCGCCATTTCCAACCAAGCCGAGGCGGCCCTGACCTCTTCAGGTCGGCCCCGTCGGCCCCGGCATCTCCAACCAAGCCGAAGTAGCCCCGGCCCCATCGGCCCCGATATCTCCAACCAAGCCGAGGCGGCCCTGACCTCTTCAGATCGGCCCCATCGGCCCCGGTATCTCCAACCAAGCCGAGGCGGCCCCAACCTCTTCAGGTCGGCCCATCGGCCACGGCATCTCCAACCAAGCCGAGGCGGCCCCAATCTCTTCAGGTCGGCCCCGTCGGCCCTAGCATCTCCAATCAAGCCGAGGCGGCCCCGACCTTTTCAGGTCGGCTTCGTCGGCCCCGGCAACTCCAACCAAGCCAAGGCAGCCCCGACCTCCTCAGGTCGACCCCCGTCGGCCCTGACATCTCCAACCAAGCCGAAGCGGCCCCGACCTCCTTAAGTCAGCCCTCGCCTTGGCCCTACTCCTCCAAGGTGGTCCCAGCCGTTCAGCCCACCAACCTTCTGACCCACGCAGTCTAGCATAGCTAGGCCCACCTACTGCCTGACCACGCTGTCGATGGGACCAGGTTCACCTACCAACTGATTTCGCCGACCGCTGGACCTAGCCCACCAACCGCCGGCTTCTCCCTCTCCGATGGGACAGGACCTACCGACCAGCCCAAACTCACATAACTCCCACGTGTTCCGCAGACATCTCTCCCTCACAGAATTCTACATGGCTAATCTCCATGCAAGTTTCAGCCGCCTATAAAAGGGTAAGTCCGCTGGGGACCCAGGTATGCGAACACAAGTACCTACTTACTCTTCCACCCTAGAGAAGCTCCATCCCTCGGAGCCTTCTCTGCCCTAAAGAGCTCTCTCGAGCTCTTCCTCAGCTGTGACCTCAGTTGCTGACTTGGGCATCGAAGGGTCCCCACCGGAGTACCCCTCCGGTCTTGGAACTTTTTGCAGATCATCTGGCTAGGTGAGGACCCGACGACCAGGCCGATCACTTTTCCCAGCGCTCAAGTCCGGTGATCGAACATCATCAGATTGGCGCACCAGGAAGGGAGGGAAGGAAGACATGAACCCTACAGTATTCACGTGGAAGCATTCCCTCCTTTTTTCTTCATTAAGCAATGGTGGTGATGCGGGTTCAAGATGCTTTTGCCAGTTATCCTGGGGGACATCCCCCAGCTCGGCAGCAGGAAGCTAACCTTCCTACTGCCGATCCCTCCGCCGTCTGCTCGCCACCAGACGCGACTGCCCCAGCTGATCAGCCGGTGACCCTTACCCAACAAGTCCAAGCCCTTACCGCCATGGTTCACGGACTCCAGGAGCATGAGTCTGTGGCCACCCAACATCAGACCGCTTCCCCGCCTGCTAGCCAGCAGTCCACGAGGGGAGGGTCTCCCTAGTGAAAGGTCGATCGTCGCCAAGCTTCCCCTAGGAAGCCTCGTCGTGAGCCCCCCAAGAGGCCATGATCTCCCGACTATGGTTCGAGCAAGCTTCCCTCGGAGCCATGGTGCCAGGAGGAGCCAAAGCGGAGGTCTCACCTCCCGCGCCCCTCTCCATCTTCTTCTTCTTCATCCTCCGAGCCGTCCAGGAGGACCCCGATGATTAGTCGCCAGGCGGAGGAGCACCTGGATGAATACCACCGGCATTTGGATGAGCTCACCAGAAAAATTAACCAGCCGAAGGAGGAGTACGACACTCGTCCCTCCTACACCCGTAGGATATTGAAGGAGCTCGTACCCTCCAGATTTTGCTTCCCTCAGATAGATCTGTACGATGGTATGACAGATCATCTCGACCACCTCGAGAGTTACAAAGCCATGATGCATGTCTAAGGGGCTATGGATGCCCTCTTGTGTAAGGCTTTTCCCACCACTCTATGGAAGGCCGCCCACGCCTGGCACACACGTCTGTCCCCTCACAGCATCGATTCTTTCGGAAGCTGGAAAGGGCCTTTTTGGCACATTTCGATGCCTGCCAAAGGATCCCAAGAGTTGCTGACAGCCTCTTCTCTGTACGACAAAAGGAAGGGGAGTCACTTCGAGACTTTGTGGCCTGATTCAAGACCGCCGCCCTCGAAGTCTATCATCTGGACGACGCGGTGGCGACACTGGCGCTGAAACGGGGACTCCTCCCATCCCGTTTCACTTTCTCCCTAGACAAGAAGCCCCCCGGCTCCTACTTCGACCTTCTCCTCCGAGCCCAGAAGTACATCTACGCGGATGAGGCTGACCTCACCCGCTGAGAGTCCAAAAGAGGGTCCAGCCGTAAGCTTGCCCATCCCAAGCCAAGCGATCCTCTCACCCCCGGCGGCCTGAGCCGCCCCGCCGACTGGACAATAGGCGTCGGAGCCTCACCCCTCTGGAGAGCAAGCTCACGCCTCTTCTTGCCCCTCGCTCTCATATCCTCATGAAAATTGAGGGTGAGCCTTACCTCCAGCGACCTCCTCCCATGAAGAAGGGCCTCCCCCGCGACAAAAGTCGTTATTGTCGTTTCCACTGGGACTATGGCTATGACACTGACAGCTGCTACAGCTTGAAGCGTGCCATCGAGGAGGTCATCCAGCGGGGCTACCTTGGAAAGTATGTCTAGAAGGTGCCCCTACCAGTGCCGGCTCTCATGGGGCCTTCGCCTGCTCAAGCTGCCATAGACAATGCCCCTATGGAGCGGATAGTTGGAATGGTGTCCTGGGGGGTAGCTTCTTCATCCAAGCGGCAGAGAGGGGAGGAGGCACAGGATGATGTAGTCCTCGGGAAGGGGTCAGTAGTCGTAGAAAATGTAAATAATGAGGGCATCGTCGTCTCAATGACGATTGTCAAGCACCCTATAAAAAGGATCTTAGTTGACAGTGGCAGCTCAGCTGACATCCTTACTTACGATGC
Source organism: Calamus simplicifolius (assembly GCA_900491605.1). Classification (NCBI taxonomy): domain Eukaryota; kingdom Viridiplantae; phylum Streptophyta; class Magnoliopsida; order Arecales; family Arecaceae; genus Calamus; species Calamus simplicifolius. The sequence continues at coordinate 921,137 of UESW01004142.1, forward strand.
ATTTGTTCGGATGAGTTTATTTATTGATTCTCTCTAGCCCGTAGCGGCTTCTCTAGTTGGGTTCACAGGAGACTCGGTAAGAGTCGAGGGTGAGATCTCCTTGCCTGTAATGGCCGAAACTCCACCACACCAAAGCATAGTCATCATGAAGTTCCTGATCGCGTGAGTCCCCCTGGCGTACAATGCCATTCTAGGACGACCGGGCCTCAATCTATTGGGCACGGTCATCTCCACCCGGCAATTGCTCGTACAGTTCCCCACCAGCAGTGGGATCGGCGAGATGCGAGGCGAGGTCAGCCCGGTCCTACCTTGCTACCATGCAGCGTCAAGTTCTCAGGATGCCGAGCCAACCTCGGAGGTGCCTGACCCCAAGGAGTCCAGCAAAGGTGGAGAGCTAGCCGAGCGACTCCTAACTTTTCCTCTAGGAGACGACCCGACGAGGACCGTGTGCATCGGTGGACTCCTCCCCCTAGAGGATCGCGACCGTTTCTTGACTTTCCTGTGGGCCAACTCGAACATATTTGCCTGGTCAGCGTCCGATATGCCCGGCATCCCTCCGGAGGTGATTACCTACAAGCTCAATATCGATCCAAAATACCGTCCGGTTTGCCAAAGGAAGAGAAGCTTTGCTCCCGAATGGCAAAAGGCCATCGACGAAGAGGTCAATAAGCTACTTGGCACCGACCATATCTGAGAAGCACATTACCCCAGCTGGCTGGCTAACGGGTCATGGTGCGAAAGGCAAATGGAAGCTGAAGGATCTGCATCGACTTCACCGACCTGAACAAGGCGTGCCCAAAGGATAGTTTTCCTCTGCCCTGGATCGATCAGCTGGTGGACTCCACCTTCGGCCATGAGCTTCTCAGCTTCATGGACGCTTTCTCTGGGTACAACCAAATAAAGATGGACCCAAGTGATGAAGAGCACATCTCCTTTGTAACAGAGAAAGGCGTTTACTACTACAAAGTGATGCCCTTCGGCCTCAAGAATGTGGGGGCAACCTATCAAAGATTGATGAACAAAGTCTTCCAAGATCAACTAGGCTGGAACATGGAAGTCTATATGGACGACATGTTGACAAAAAGCGCCCACGCTTCCGACCATATCTTCGACCTAGAGGAAACTTTCAACAATCTCCATCGTTTTCAAGTCAAGTTGAACCCTAAGAAGTGTGCCTTCGGCATCACGGCGGGCAAGTTCTTAGGCTTCATGGTGACCCAACGAGGAATCAAGGCGAACTCAGAGAAGATCAGCACCATCCTCGACATGAGGTCACCGTCTAGCAAGAAGGAAGTGCAGCGGCTCATGGGGAGGGTGGCGGCTCTAAGTCGCTTCCTCTCCAAATCAGCCGAGAGGTGCTTGCCCTTCTTCAAAGCCCTGTGAAAGGTAAATGGTTTTGAGTGGACGGACGACTGCCAGAAGGCCTTTGATGGGTTAAAGGCGTTTCTGTCCTCCCCGCACTCCTATCGAAGCCGAGGGACGGGGAGAGTCTTTTTCTCTATCTTGCCGCCTTTCTGAAGGCTATTAGTTTTGTTTTGGTGCATCTTGATGCGACAGAACCCAAAGGCCTGTCTACTATGTGAGCAAGGTGCTTCATGATGTGGAGGTCAGATACTCCAAAATAGAAAAGATCATCTTCGCCTTGATCGTCTCCGCCTAGCGTCTCCGCCCATATTTTCAAGCTCATTCTATTGTGGTGCTCACGGACCAACCTCTTTGAGCCATCCTGGCTCACCCGGACACCTCAGGCCGACTCGCTAAATGGGCCATCAAGTTGAAAAAATTCGACCTCTCTTTCCAGGCGTGGCCGGCTCTGAAGTCCCAGGTCCTGGCCGACTTCCTGATCGAGTGCACATGGGTAAAGGAGTCGGCCGAGGAGGTTCCCACGTGGCAGCCCAATGCTGAGCCAGATGATGGTAGGGAGTCCTGGATCCTCCACGTAGATGATGCTTCGAACTCCCAAGGAGGCAGCCCAGCCTCATCCTCGCGGGCCCGAATGGAGAGAAGGTGGAGTGCGCCCTTCGGTTTCTATTCGAAGCCACGAATAATCAAGCTGAGTATGAAGCCCTGCTGGCAGGGTTGAGACTGGCCCAAGAATTTAAAGTGAGGCATCTCAGAGCTTTCACCGATTTGCAACTCATCTCTGGGCAAATCAACGGAGAGAACGAGGCACATGACCCCACCATGGCCTAATATCTGGGCAAGGTTCGACTTTTGATCTCTCCACTAACTTATTTCAGCATCAGTTATATACCTCGAAGTGAGAACGCCAAGGCCGACACTCTTTCTCAGTTGGCCACCTCCACAAACGGCATCACCAGGGATGCCTACATCGAGCATTTGGAGAGGCCCAACATAGAAGATAAAGAAGAAGTCATCTCGCTCACCCAAGAGCCGACTTGGATGGATACCAACATCCGGTACCTCATGGACGGCACTCTCCCGGACGATCATGATGAAGCTAGGCTGCTCAAATGGAGAGCCTCCAAATTCACCCTCCTGGATGGGCGTCTGTACAGAAGATCATTCTCCTACCCCCTGCTTAAGTGTGTAGGACCTGCCAACGCCGACTACATCCTCAGAGAAATCCATGAAGGCATCTACGGAAACCACTTGGGGGGCAGGTCCCTAGCTCAGAAGGCCCTCCGTCAGGGATACTTCTGGCTTACCATGAGGGAAAACGCCGCCAAGTTAGTCCAAAAGTGTGACGGCTTCCAATGCCACTTGCACATCCAGCACCAGCCGTCTATCCCTTTGAATCCGCTCTCGGCTCCGTGGCCCTTCGCCCAGTGGGGAATGGACATCCTTGGACCATTCCCCCCAGCTTCAGGACAGCGGAGATTCTTGCTTGTCGCCATTGACTATTTCATCAAATGGGTCGAGGTCGAGGCGCTGGCCAAGATCATCGAGAGTAAGGTCAAAGCCTTCTTCTGAAAGTCGGTCATATGCCGTTTTGTCCTGCCTCACACTCTCGTCACCGATAATGGCCGCCAATTCAACAACGCTACATTCAAGACCTTCCGCCACCGATTCACCTCCGTCGGCCACCCACAAACAAACGGGGAGGCCAAGGTCATGAACCGCACCATCCTCAGAGGACTCAAACTCGGCTGGATGGATCCAAGGGCCGGTGGGTCGAGGAGCTTCCAGCATGCTGTGGGCTTACCACACGACCCCAAGGGCCCCGACGGGTGAGACCCCCTTTAGTCTCATTTTTGGGTCTGAGACGGTCATCCCCGTCAAGATTGGCCTGCCGAGCCTGTGCGTGGAGTCCTACAACGAAGAGGACAACCCTGTTCAGATAAGAGCCAACCTCGACTTTATCGATGAGGTGCACGACCGAACGTAACTGCGTATGATGACTTTCCATCAGTGGGCGGCTAAGTACTACAATGCTTGGGTCCGTCCCAAGGTGTTCTGCCCTGGAGACATGGTTCTAAGGAAGGCCGAGGTGTCTAAACCTGCGGAGGGAGGCAAGCTGTTATCAATTGGGAAGGCCCTTACCAAGTCGTCAGACGCTCCACCAAGGGGCATACCGAATCGAAGAACTCAACGGCCGACCCATTTCACGCACCTGGAATGCAGACAACCTTCGCCGATATTATCAATAATGTACTACTTACATTATGAGCAATAAAGGACCCCCTTAAGCGCCACAGCCAATTCTTCCTTGCGTCCAAGGATCGGACCTTACAAAAGAGCTCGCCGGCATCACGGCCCATGGGACACCACTCGGCCCCGGCATGGAGGTGCTCTCAAGTCGGTTCAAGTCCCTAAAGGCTCTGTACCCAGCCGAGTCACCCCTCGGGTGGCACACAAACCTCCGAGTGGTTCAAAAGGAGCTCGTCGGCATCACGGCCCACGGGACACCACTCGGCTCCGGCACGGAGGTGCCCCCGAATCGGTTCAAGTCCCAAAAGGCTTTGTACCCGATCAAGTCGCCCCTCAGACGGTACATAAACCCCTAAGGCTATTCAAAAGGAGCTTGCCGGCATCACGGCCCATGGGACACCACTCGGCCCCAGTATGGAGGTGACCCCAAGTCGGTTCAAATCCCTAAAGGCTCTGTACCTGAGCGAGTCACCCCTCGGACGACACATAAACCCCCGAGATAGTTCAAAAGGAGCTCATCAGCATCATGGCCCATGGGATACCACTTGGCCCTGGCACGGAGGTGCCCCCGAGTCGGTTCAAGTCCCTAAAGGCTCTTTACCCAGTCGAGTCGCCCCTCATGCGGCACATAAACCCCTGAGGCGGTTTAAAAGGCACTTGTCGGCATCACGGCTCATAGGACACCACTCGGCCCGGTACGGAGGTGTTCTCGAGTCGGTTCAAGTCTCTAAAGGCTCTATACCCGACCAAGTCGCCCCTCAGGTGGCACACAAACCCCCAAGGCGGTTCAAAAGGAGCTCGCCGGCATCATGGCCCATGGGACACCACTAGGTCCCGGCACGGAGGTGCCCCCGAGTCGGTTCAAGTCCCTAAAGGCTCTGTACCCGGCTGAGTCGTCCCTCGGGTGGCACACAAACCCCTGAGGTGGTTCAAAAGGAGCTCTCCGGCATCACGGCCCATGGGACACCACTCGGTCTCAGCACGGAGGTGCCCTCGAGTCGGTTCAAGTCCCTAAAGGCTCTGTATCCTGCCGAGTTACCCCTCGGGCGGCACACAAACCCCCGAGGTGGTTTAAAAGGAGCTCATCGGTATCACGGCCCACGGAACAGCACTCGGCCCCGGCATGAAGGTGCCTCCGAGTTGGTTCAGGCCCTAAATGCTCTGTACCCGATCGAGTCACCCCTCGGGCGGCACACAAACCCTTGGGGTGGTTCGAAGGAGCTAGGCGGCACTATGGCCAATGGGGCATTGCCCGGCTCCGTGCCGTCCCCAACAGGCCGTGTCCTCCAAAATCACCTCCAGAATCAGCCCCCGAGGCATCTCCATAAGCTTAACAGCCTTGTGTCCATTCAAGTTGTTTCCCTAAGTTTGTACGCAAGTTCCTAAGACGCTCTCAAAAGCCGCTCAGGCTCACCTGGATTTTCCCTCACGGGTGGCGATTAGTTATTCTACTTACCCGGCCGGGAACCTGATGGACCGTAAGCCTAGCAAGCAACACAGATCTTCGCGGACTTGTTCAGATTATTATCAAGTCTAAGTACATAAGACTACCGCAGAGATGGAAGACAAAGAAAAGTAAACAAGGTGCAGAAAACAGTCTGAAGGAAAAGCCTTTTTCATCGATAACCTTAAACAGGTTACCTCACTAAGGATTCTCTCTATGTTCATGGGTAAACCTTAAAGGCGTTTCTAAAAGGCCACGGCCGGCGCCAGGTTGCCTCAATGAACTATAAACCTACCTGGCAGCATGAGTCTCCGCAGATGTGTTCAATCACTATCAAGTCTAAGTCTATGGATCCGCCGCGGCGTCTCCGGCATACACGATACTTAAAAGTAGAAGAGCAAAACATTTTGAGAAAAAGGTTCCTTTTCATTACCATCTTGTAATGATTACAAAATCTGACCCGAGGTCAGTTACAAAAAGTGATTACAAGATCAAAAAGAAGATACAAAAATACAAGTATTTCAGGGCCCGCTTGGCCCTGGCTCTTCACCGGCCTCCTCCTCCTTCGCCGGTTCTTTGCCCTCCAAGATCCCCGAGCTGGATCTCTTCAAGTTCAGAGCCGCTGATGTTGAAGGCTACATACACTTTCGCCTTGCAAAGGTCGAAGCCCTTCGCATAGGCATCAAGACTGGCCTCAATAACTTCTTGCTCGAACTCCGCTGAGGCCTTGAAGTTGGCGACGACACTCTCAGCTCAGGCCTCGGCCTCCTTGGCTTGCGCCTCGGCCTCCCTGGCTCGCTCTTCCACCTCCCAAGCCCAGCTCTCGGCCTCCTCGGCACGGGCACTGGTGTCATGAGCATGGGCCACCGCCCTGGCCCGCTCATGGCTCGCTTGGACCGCCGCCCTCTCTGTCGCGACGGTCGTCTCCATCACGGCATGGACCTCGTCCATTGCCGCCTCAACCCGGCCCTTCGAACATTGGAGCTAGCAGGTCAACTCCTCTATTCTTTTGCCAGCCGCCTCCAGCCTGGCCGATACTAGAGCCAGTTTGGTCTTGGCCGTGGAAGCTCGGCCACCTTCGATCTCGGCCCGGCTCTCTGCCTCTTTTATTCTGCCGCCCAGGTCCTCCTCCCGGGCCTTGGCCTCCTCCTTCTGCCAAGTAAGCTTCTCGGACAATGTCAGGCTCTATTTTTGTACTTCTCGGCCCACCTCATGGTGCGTGAGAGCACCTCCCCGAGTGGGTCATCACCGTGTGGAGGGCAAGGGCCCTGTTGGCCAACTGCACCGAAGGAGTTCGTTAGCCACAAGTCGACCAAGGCATGACAAAAGGAAACTAGGTTCGAAGAATTACCTGGAGCACAACCACCATCACCATGTCGAGAACTGCGGCATGGGACTACTGCCCCATCTCCTCGTCTATATCCGAAGACCGCGCCCTTGACAGGAGGACGGCGGCCCGCCCAGCATCTTCCATGGAGGAAAGCCTGGGCGCCGGTCGCGCTGGCCCCTCCGGTGTCTCGTCGATCGGTCGACGAGTTGGGTGGTGCATGGATCACTGGGACGAGCTCCCCGGCTCGGCCCTGTGCTTGCTGGGCCTCCTTGCCCCGGCATTGAGCCTTCTGACTGCTACCTCCCCCTCTCCGGCAACCGGGGGAGCCCCCTCCACCTTCGGCTCGGTGGGAGCCGGAGGGCCACTTGCAACTGTAACCTGCCCCGCCTTGGCCAAATCCGCAGTGGCAGGGGTCTCCTCTTCGGGGTCCAGGACCACCACGATCGCCTCAGTGGTGGCTGAAATTTCCCCCTCTTCCACCTCAGCCCCTGACGGGCCGGGGACCGCTCCTTCGGCCGGCACTTCCCTGGCCGGCTCCTCCGTAGGGGCCTGGGTTGTGGGAGTTTCTGGGGTTTGGGCTGGCATGGCTGGGCCCTCCTCCGTGCCCTTTTGGCTGGCCTGGCCTGCTCGCCTGCCGCCTGTCTCTTCTGGCGCATGGCGGCTTCCAACCTCTCGGTGGGAATCTTCATTGCTGCACAAAAAATAGACATTAGTGATAGCACACGACAAACGCCGAATCGGGATGAAAAGAATAAATTTTTGCGTGCTCACCAACCGCCGGGGCTAATTTGGCCTCATACAAGTTCTCCTCGGACAGAAGTTCCTTGTAAGTAGGGATCTGGCAAGAGGATAGGCTATTGAAGAGTTCCCCATCCCTCTCACCTACGGCTGAGTTTTCGTTGGAGCTAACGTCTGACTCTCTTCAGTCAGCCCTCACCCCCTGTACGTGGGCGAATAGGAATCGGAACTTCCACCTCCTAATTTTGGATGGAAGACCTCGGGAATGGCCCTACCCGGCCTGGCGGTAAATACCCACCAGGCTCCCTCACCCTGACGACGGAGCTTATAAAAGGCCCGGAATAAGGACAGACTAGTCGGGAACCTTGGAAAGAACAGAGGATGACGAAAGCACAGATAATCCAAATCAAGTTTGGAGTCAGCTGCACCGGCACTAACCTATATCTATCTAACAAGTTTAAGAAAAAGGGTGAAAAGGGAGGCACAGTACGCACCGAAAGAACTCCTCGTACAGAGCGACCCGCTCGGGAAGGCTGGAGGTCACTCTGTCCTCGGGCCCTAGCGCAGACAGACGGATGAAGCTGGGAACCCTGTACATCATCCTAAGGGTGTCTACCTCCTCAGGGATCATGGTGGAGGCCACCCCCCCGGGGCCTGCCGGGTCAAGACCCACCACCGAAGGAGGCGCCGGATGGCTGGAAGATATGGGAATCGCTCTCACCAGGGAGGCTTGGACGGATGGGTGTTTGCTCATCGCCGGTCGGTCGTGGATGGTAATGCCACCCACCGGCCGGGGTACCTGGCTGGTCGAATGGGTAGGTCCCTCACCCAAAGACTGGGAAGACTCTATAATAGGCCTCTTGCCCTCCCTGATAGCCCGGCGGTCCATGAGTCAAGGAAGGGGAAACTGACCTGGAGTTTAGAAGGAAGATGAAGGTTGAAGGTTTCGGGTTGCAGAGGAACTCAAAGCTCAGGAAAGAAGAAATTAGAGGAAGCAATGGCAGCGTAGAGGTCCCCCTCGAGCTCAAGGGTCAGCTTTATACCCCGGCTGCGAGTCGCCTTGCCTGAGGTTTTGCCACGCGGCCTGAAGCCATTGTACCAAGTGTCCAGCCGCCGGCAATCTCGCCCATGCCCAAGGCGCACCGCCTCGGTTCAGCTCGAGGAGCGGGATCCTCGGCCAATGATGGCGTGTGGGGAACGGGAAGGCAATGATGGCACCCGTCTTTTTCCCATTTTCTGAAAGGTGCCCCCCTCAGGACATTCGGCACTGACGTCAACTCCCACCTACCGTATGATTATGGAAGATTTTTGAAGCGACGCTGCCTTGGAAGAACGCGCCAGCTCACCCCCATTAAAGGCACCCATAACTGGCAATCATTTTTTGAATTATCGTGCCCCTTTTGCCCAAAGGACAACGGGCACGTGGCCTTTCGCGCTCAGAAGCGAGGGGGCATCTGATATGGCTGATGAAGCCACATGGGCAATCATGGCAAAATCGACTACGTGGCACAGGCACGTCCGTCCCGCCATCTCCAACCAAGCTGAGGCGGCCCCGACCTCTTCAGGTCAGCCCCATCAGCCTAGGCATCTCCAACCAAGCCGAGACAGCCCTGGCCTCTTTAGGTCGCCCCGGCATCTCTAACCAAGCAGAGGTAGCCCTGACCTCTTCAAGTTGGCCCCGGCATCCCAACCAAGCCGAGGCAGCCCCGACCTCTTCAGGTCTGCCCCGTCGGCCCCGGTGTCTCCAACCAAGCCGAGGCGGCCCCGACCTCTTCAGGCTGGCCTTGTTGGCCTCGGCATCTCCAACCAAGCCGAGGCATCCCCAACCTCTTTAGGTCGGCCCCGTCAGCTTCGGCATCTCCAACCAAGCCGAGGTGGCCCCGACCTCTTCAGGCCAGCCCCGTCAGCCCCGGCATCTCCAACCAAGCCGAGGCGGCTCGACCTCTTCAGATCGGCCCTGACATCTCCAACCAAGCCGAGGCGGCCCCGACCTCTTCAGATCGACCCCGTCGGCCCCGGCATCTCCAACCAGGCTGAAGCGACCCCGACCTCCTCAAGTCAGCCCTTGCCTTGGCCCCGCTCCTCTAAGGTGGTCCCGACCGTTCAGCCCACCAACCCTCTGACCCAAGCAGTCTGACATAGCTAGGCCCACCTACCGCCTGACCACACGTCGATGGGACCAGGCCTACCTACCAACTGATTCCGCCGACTGATAGGACTTGGCCCACCAACCGTCGGCTTCTCCCTCTCCGATGGGATAGGACCTACCGATCAGTCCAAACTCACGTAACTCCCACGTGTTCCATAGACATCTCTCCCTCACGGAATTCCATGTGGCTAATTTTCATGCAAGTTTCAACCGCCTATAAAAGGGTAAGTCCGCTGGGGACCCAGGTATGCGAACACAAGCACCTACTTACTCTTCCACCCCAGAGAAGCTCCATCCCTCGGAGCCTCCTCTGTCCTAAAGAGCTCTCTCGAGCTCTTCCTCAGCTGTGACCTCGGTTGCTGACTTGGGCATCGGAGGGTCCCCACCGGAGTACCCCCGGTCTTGGGACTTTTTGCAGATCATCCGGCTAGGTGAGGACCTGACGACCAGGCCGATCACTCTTCCCAGCGCTCAAGTCCGGTGATCGGGCGTCATCAGTTTTCATTTCCTCAATGCATGAGCTGGAGCAAAAACAAGCATTGGTTGGAGGGCCTATGGTTATCTCTGAATTCTTGTAAATCCGGCTTGATATTTTTTATGCCTATCAAGGTGGCAACTAGAATAGATAGATTCAAGTAGACATTTAGGGTCCTGCAGATGCAGGGAGGGAACTGGGTCCATTTGCTTGATTGTCTATAAGAGGATGCATTGGCTAGGATTTGCTAGAGGTGAAATAGCCTAGGGGGAAGACGAGACTCTGGAGGTTTGGCATTGTGGCTCAAAGAAAGGACCTGCTGGAATGCACTGTTTGTTTTGATGAATCTGGTTCTGAGCTCTCCTTTTCTGTTGTATTCTGACTCCTTGGGGTCGTGGGATGCTTTTCTGTTTCAATTGCCATTGGACATTCATGGCATTAGCTGTGTACATTTCATCAATGTCATAGGAGCAAAGACTCAAAAGGCATTGCATTTCTTGGCAATTTATACCTACATTATGTTTCTGCTGTCTGTTACCAGTTTGAAAGCTTGGCTGCAACATTACTTTGAGTCTAGCAGCTTTGAAACTGTGAGCCCCGGATCCTCACATGTGAGGATCCGTCTTCTTGGACCGGAGGAGGGGGAGGCGCCGCAGCCGTACCGCACGCGGGCGGCTCCCCAGCACCGCCGGTCAAAGAGGGCGGCGCCCTCTTCTCTCAAGCACAGTGGAGGCCTCCCACGCTGCTATAAATGGGGAGGGAGGAGGGAGCCTTCCCCTCCACCCACCACCATCAATGTGCCAGCTAAGGTTCCCCTTCTTCCACGATTTTTTTCTCTGTGTCAGTGAGGCAGAGGGAGGGTGAACGGGAGGAATTCTCCCGTTACCATGCCCGGCCGCTCGAGGCGGCCGGAGGAGCGGGGAGGGGTGGTGTCCGGCCGCTCGAGGCGGCCGGAGAAGGACGTTGGAGGGCCGCCGGGCGGCCCTCCCTTCTTTTGGAGCCAAGCCGCTCCGCGGCTTGGTTCGGGCCCGGCGGAGTGCCCGCCGGCTCGCCGGGCCCGGGCTGCTGTCGGCGGCCTCCACCGGCGCCGGGGCAGCGTCCGGTGGAGGTCCGGCCGTGGTGGCCGGCCGTGCCACCGGCAGGGGTAGAGGCCGCGGCGGGCAACGGAAGAGAGAGAGGGAAATAGAGGAAGAGAGAGAGGGGAGGAGCTCGGCCACGGCGGCGGCCGCCCCGGGCCGGTCGGCGGTGGCCGGGCCCCTCCGGGAAGTGGCCGGCGGCGGCCCTGGCCGCCGGCACATGCTTCCCCTGTTTCGACGAAACAGGGGAGGCGGGGGAAAGGGGGGAGCGGGCCGGTTCGGGCCGTTCCCCCCTTTTGGGCCCTATTGGGCCGTTTCGCGAGCCATTTTTGGGCCACGATTTGAACCCTGTATTGGGCCAAAAATGGAAAAATAAAAGTATGCCCCGATCAGTGTTGATTCTAGTTTCTGGGGTATTTTTATTTTCCCATTTGGGCTTATGTATTGGGAGATATTCAAGCCCCAAGTTGGCCCCGGGATTAAAATTGGGTAGAGCTAAAAGCTATTTTGATATGCTACTTTTGGGGACTAAAAATTGGGAAATTGATGCTGTAGGTACCCAGGTGCTTAAATAGCCGAATTACATCTTTGGATTAGCGCCAGGAGGTAAGTAAGTCATTTATCATAATTTTCATAAATTATTAAAATATGAAAATTATGTATTTAAATGTTATATTATTATATATGCATTATTTGAAAAATAAGAAAATGGATTGGTATTATTATTTGTAAATGAGCCTTTGCTATGATTAGTTTATTATTTATTATATTTTATAAATAATTGGGTATCTATGTGGACAACTGATCAATTGGCATGACTTTGAAATTGTTAAAGGTTTTATAAATATACATGTGTATGTGACATGTTTTTATGAAAAGTATATGGATTGCATTTTTGCAACGATACATGCTATTTAGCAAATGATACTTTGTGTATATGATGATATGTCCCACTATGGTCCGCTATGATATGGTATGATGTGATATGTTGCATGACTCACTTGGCACCGGGACCCAACTCCATAGGGGGGTATATGGAGCACACACACCCAGGAGGTGTGCTGTGACAGGATATGGCAATATTATGCCACATGGCACCGGGACCCATCTCCATAGGGGGGTATATGGAGAACACACTCTTGGGGTGTGTTGTAGCCGGATATGGCAGGATGTGAGTGCATGACACTGGTTCCAGGACCCTGACTCCTAGGGGATATTTAGGGAGGATACACCCGAGGGGGTGTTACACCCGAGGGGGGTGTTCTGTACATAGTGTGTGGCCGTGGGACATTGGTATAAAAATACATTTTTTACATGCTATTTACAGTGGTTTTATCCTGAAATTGTATATTCTTGATATACTATATATGGCAATTGCTTCCAAAATTTATTTTGAGCATATGATGCATGTTTTGATAACATGGTAAATGTATCTGAAATATGGGAGCTTGGCAGATATTTATTGTGGAAAAATTTAGTTTATAAAAGCATGAAGTGATTAAATTACATTATAGTTGGCTTACTTATTGAGTGTGAGCTCATTTAAATCTCACAATGTTTTTCAGAGCCACAGAACTGAAGATGGGGATATGGGGTAGTTGAAGCAGCTATCAGAGTGACTTAGATCCAGTACTTTGTTGTAACCCCATTGAGTTATGTATTTGGCATGTAGTCTAAAACGTATGATTATGGTTTGTATTAAGAACCATTTAAATTGGACGAATTATAATTATTACCCCTTCTTGTATTAAATGTTATATTTCGGGACGCCTTGCATGCCCGGCATGCGGCGGGTTGCCACCTCTAGATCCAATATAGGGTCTGGGGCGTGACAGCTTATGTGGTATCAGAGCCTAGGTTTAACCTTAGGGACAAACACCAGATGACACTAGGCAGAACATTAGGATTACATTGGGAGGGTGATAACTTTATTAAAAATTTCAAGTAATATATTTTGGAAGCCTGAATTTTGTGGTTTACAAGGTTATTGACTGGGACCTAACTCTGGCAGGAGTTAAGGATGCCACGTCGCACTAGGAGTCTGCGGCCTATTGGGAACTCCCAGGCTGGTGACTCGGGCCAGCAGGGAGGCCAGCAAGCTTCCGGAGGCTCTGGTTCCGTTAATTTAGCTGACAATGATCAACCACAATTTCAAGCCCAGTTGCTTCAGACTCTGGCGGGAATGTCGCAGGCTATGCAAGCCATGCAGCAACAGATTCAGCAAATCCAGCCTGCTCGGCCTGCCTCTCCCGCTCCGCAGCCTGCTCAGTCGGCTCCATCCCAGCCCTGGCGGGGAGGGGGCCGGAGCTTTGCTGAGTTCAAGAGCTTGGCCCCTGCTCCCTTTTGTGGATCCACTAACCCTGCCGATGCTGAAAAATGGATGAGGGAGATGGAGAAAGCCTTTGCAGCTCATGGTAGCCAAGAGGAGGAGCGAATCAGATTCGCTACCTACCTCCTTCAGGGGGAGGCATATGATTGGTGGCTACTTGTGGAGCAGCGAATGGATGGACGGACTGTTTCCTGGGGAGAGTTTAAGGAAGTCTTCTATGACAAATACTTCCCCAATAGTGTGCAGAGGCAGATGCAGTCGGAGTTTGTCAAACTGGAGCAAGGAAATCTCTCTGTGGCGCAGTATGAAGCCGAGTTTACCCGGTTGGCTCGGTTTGCTCCAGACATAGCCGCCACTGAGAGAGCCAAGATTATCAAGTTCACCGAGGGACTGAGGCCTAGACTGATGCAAGCAGTCAATGCCTTTGAACTCTCCACATTCAGTGCTGTGGTGAACAAGGCCCTGGTGATTGAGAGAGATATGGGTGTGGTCCATAAGCAGTGGGAGCAGCAACAGAGGAAGAAGAAGGGGCCTCCTTCTGGCCAGTCTTCAGGACAGGCCAAGAAGAAAGGTCCTTATCAGGCCCCCTCAGGACCAAGAGTACGGAAACTCGTTGCCCTCAATGCGGAAACTCCCACCCAGGCAAGTGGTGCCGCGGGACGGCTGGTGCCTGCTTCATATGTGGGCAGGTGGGTCACAAGATGGCCACTTGTCCCCTTCGGAGGGATCAGCAGCCTCCTGCGGATCAGGCAGAGGCCAGCAGCAGCAGCCTAGGACCCAGGGAAGGGTCTTTACTCTCACACAACAGGATGCTGCCGCTTCCAACTCCGTTGTGACAGGTACGCCTGTTACTTAAGTACTCGTTTAAGATTGCTTCATTCATATGCAATGGGATGCATTGATCATGAATGATAAAAGTATTGTTAAACCTCATGACATCTAAGATAAACTAAATTTTGTGACCAGGTATAATTAAAGTAGGCAATGCTTATGCTCAATTCTTAGTAGATCCGGGTGCCACGCATTCATTTGTATCTGGCACATATCTCGCTAAGGATGAATCTTTGACACCCGTTCCCCTAGAGCAGGAGTTGTGCATTGCTCTCCCAAATGGTGATGTTATGAGGGTAGACTCAGTATGCAGATCTTGCCTGATTAACATGGGGGATAGGAGATTGAAGGCCGATCTAATCGTCCTCCCACTAAAATCATTCGATGTTATCCTTGGGATGGACTGGTTGGCCTCCTATCATGCTTCAGTAGACTGTTTCAGGAAGATGGTGATCTTCAAAATTCCTAATCAACCTGAATTCAGTTTTACTGGAAGTCAGGAGCATCTGGCCTCGGTGTTCGTGTCAGCACTACAGGCCGCGAAGTATTTGAAGAAGGGTAGCCAAGGGTTTCTTGCTGTGGTCAAAGATCTTCAGCAGGATGAGGTCAAGTTGGAGGATATTCCAGTGGCTCGGGAATTTCCTGATGTATTCCCAGATGATTTGACCGAATTACCCCCAGATCGGGAGGTTGAGTTCACTATTGATTTGGCCCCTGGCACTGGACCTATATCCAAGGCCCCGTACCGTATGGCCCCAGCTGAGCTAAAAGAGTTGAAGAGCCAATTGCAGGAGCTCCTTGACCGGGGATTCATCAGACCTAGTGTATCTCCTTGGGGTGCTCCAGTATTATTTGTCAAAAAGAAAGATGGAAGTCTTCGGCTCTGCATTGATTACCGAGAAATCAATAGGGTAACAGTGCGGAACAAGTATCCTCTGCCAAGGATTGATGATCTATTTGATCAACTCCAAGGAGCTCGGGTATTCTCGAAGATTGATCTTCGGTCAGGATACCATCAACTCAAGGTCAAGGCTGGGGATGTGCTTAAGACAGCATTCAGGACTAGGTATGGCCACTACGAGTTCTTGGTGATGCCGTTTGGGTTGACTAATGCCCCGGCAGCATTCATGGACTTGATGAACAGAATCTTTAAGCCATACTTGGACCAGTTTGTGGTGGTGTTCATTGATGACATCCTGGTGTATTCTAAAAGCCAGGAGGAGCATGTGGACCACCTGAAGATTGTTCTGCAAACTCTTCGGGAGAAAAAGCTTTATGCCAAGTTGCAGAAGTGTGACTTCTGGTTGAGCCAAGTATCATTCTTGGGTCATATAATATCTAAAGATGGCATATCTGTGGATCCAAAGAAGATTGAGGCAGTTGTTAACTGGTGTAGGCCTTCCAATGTGTCTGAAATAAGAAGTTTCGTGGGGCTGGCTGGATATTATCGCAGATTTGTGGAAGGCTTCTCTCGCATTGCTCTACCCCTGACTCGCTTGACCCAAAAACAAGCGAAGTTTGATTGGACTGAGGAGTGTGAGAGAAGTTTTCAGGAGCTGAAGCAACGCCTAGTATCAGCCCCCGTCCTTACCCTTCCGTCAGGATCTGGAGGATTCACCCTATTCACGGATGCTTCTCGAAGGGATTGGGATGTGTTCTGATGCAAAATGAGAAGGTGATAGCCTATGCCTCCGGCAGTTAAAGCCATACGAGCAAAACTATCCTACCCATGACCTGGAGTTGGCCGCCGTGATTTTTGCCTTGAAGATTTGGCGGCATTATCTGTATGGAGAGACATGTGATGTGTATACAGACCACAAAAGTCTGAAATACATCTTCACTCAGAAGGAGTTAAATTTGAGACAGAGGAGGTGGATGGAGCTACTAAAAGATTATGACCTGAACCTGCACTATCATCCAGGGAAGGCCAATGTGGTAGCTGATGCCTTGAGTAGGAAGTCCTCCTCGGAGTTAGCTTCTATGATCACTTCTCAACCTCACATCTGGAGGGACCTTGAGAAGTTGGAGGTTGGATTGCGAGTACAGCGGTCCGATGGACTTGTGGCAGCACTTGTACTCCAACCCACTCTAATAGACAGGATCAAGTCCTCCCAGAAAGAAGACTTGGACCTGCAAAAGATTAAAGAAGCTGTGAAGTCAGGGGTTCAAAATGAATTTGCTATAATGGAGGATGGATCCCTGAGATTTGATGGCAGGCTCTGTGTGCCAAATGCGGTGGAACTAAGAGCAGAAATTCTGAGGGAGGCCCACTACTCTCCCTATACAGTGCACCCAGGAGGCACCAAGATGTACAGAGACCTAAAAGAAAATTTTTGGTGGAAGGGAATGAAAAGAGAGATTGCTCAGTATGTGGCCAAATGTTTAATATGTCAGCAAGTGAAGGCTGAACATCAAAGGCCTGCGGGACCTCTTCAATCTCTGATGATTCCACAGTGGAAATGGGAGAAGATCACTATGGACTTCGTGACTGGTCTGCCTAAGACCCCTAGGAGCAATGATGCGGTGTGGGTCATTGTAGACAGATTGACGAAGTCAGCCCATTTCCTGCCATTCAGAGTTGGGATTTCCAGTGAGAGATTAGCCAACATGTATATTGAACAAATTGTGAGGCTTCATGGTGTCCCCGTATCTATTGTATCAGATCGGGATACTAGGTTTGTGTCCCAATTCTGGAAGAGTCTTCATAGGGCTCTGGGGACCAAATTGAACTTCAGCACAGCCTTTCATCCTCAGACAGATGGGCAGTCTGAGAGGACCATACAGACCCTGGAGGACATGTTGCGAGCCTGTGTGATGGACTTGGGTGGTGCTTGGGACAACCACTTATCTTTAGTGGAATTTGCTTACAATAATAGTTACCAAGCCAGTATCCAGATGGCTCCATTTGAGGCCTTGTATGGTAGAAAATGCAGATCCCCCTTATGTTGGGATGATGTGGGAGAGAGAAGATTGTTGGGCCCTGAACTGATTCGGCAGACAGTAGAGAAGGTGCAGTTGATTAAGGAACGACTCCGCACAGCTCAGAGCCGACAGAAGAGCTATGCAGATGTGAGAAGAAGGGAGCTAGAATTTCAGGTTGGAGACCATGTCTTTCTGAAGATATCACCAACCAAAAATGTGATGAGATTTGGGATTAAAGGTAAATTGAGTCCACGATACATTGGGCCATTTGAGATTCTGAGTAAAGTAGGGGAGGTGGCTTATAGCCTGGCATTACCTCCAGTGCTCTCTGGGGTACACAATGTATTTCATGTATCTATGTTGAGAAAGTACATTTCTGACCCCAGCCATGTGATACAGTTTGAGCCCATGCAGTTAAGGAATGATCTGACATATGAAGAGCATCCTGTGCGTATTGTGGACCGCAAGGACCAAGTCTTAAGACGGCGTAGCATTCCCTATGTCAAGGTTCAGTGGAGTAACCATTCTGAGAGGGAGGCTACTTGGGAGCTGGAGGAGGAAGTGAAAAAGAAATATCCATACCTATTTGTATCTTAGTTTATGTAAATGAAAAATAATAATTCTTATGATCAAAGCTTTGGATTCTAAATGTTATATGATGTACACCAATTTCGAGGCCAAATTTTTATAAGGAGGGAGAATGTGAGCCCCGGATCCTCACCATGTGAGGATCCGTCTTCTTGGACCGGAGGAGGGGGAGGCGCCGCAGCCGTACCGCACGCGGGCGGCTCCCCAGCACCGCCGGTCAAAGAGGGCGGCGCCCTCTTCTCTCAAGCACAGGGAGGCCTCCCCACGCTGCTATAAATGGGGAGGGAGGAGGGAGCCTTCCCCTCCACCCACCACCATCAATCCAGGTAAGGTTCCCCTTCTTCCACGATTTTTTTCTCTGTGTCAGTGAGGCAGAGGAGGGTGAACGGGAGGAATTCTCCCGTTACCGTGCCCGGCCGCTCGAGGCGGCCGGAGGAGCGGGGAGGGGTGGTGTCCGGCCGCTCGAGGCGGCCGGAGAAGGACGTTGGAGGGCCGCCGGCGGCCCTCCCTTCTTTTGGAGCCAAGCCGCTCCGCGGCTTGGTTCGGGCCCGGCGGAGTGCCCGCCGGCTCGCCGGGCCCGGGCTGCTGTCGGCGGCCTCCACCGGCGCCGGGGCAGCGTCCGGTGGAGGTCCGGCCGGCCGTGGTGGCCGGCCGTGCCACCGGCAGGGTAGAGGCCGCGGCGGGCAACGGAAGAGAGAGAGAAATAGAGGAAGAGAGAGGAGGAGGAGCTCGGCCACGGCGGGCCGCCCGGGCCGGTCGGCGGTGGCCGGGCCCCTCCGGGAAGTGGCCGGCGGCGGCCCCGGCCGCCGGCACATGCTTCCCCTGTTTCGACGAAACAGGGGAGGCGGGGGAAATAGGGGGAGCGGGCCGGTTCGGGCCGTTCCCCCTTTTGGGCCCTATTGGGCCGTTTCGCGAGCCATTTTTGGGCCGCGATTTGAACCCTGTATTGGGCAAAAATGGAAAAATAAAAGTATGCCCCAGATCAGTGTTGATTCTAGTTTCTGGGGGTATTTTTATTTTCCCATTTGGGCTTATGTATTGGGAGATATTCAAGCCCCAAGTTGGCCCCGGGATTAAAATTGGGTAGAGCTAAAAGCTATTTTGATATGCTACTTTTGGGGACTAAAAATTGGAAAATTGATGCTGTAGGTACCCAGGTGCTTAAATAGCCGAATTACATCTTTGGATTAGCGCCAGGAGGTAAGTAAGTCATTTATCATAATTTTCATAAATTATTAAAATATGAAAATTATGTATTTAAATGTTATATTATTATATATTGCATTATTTGAAAAATAAGAAAATGGATTGGTATTATTATTTGTAAATGAGCCTTTGCTATGATTAGTTTATTATTTATTATATTTTATAAATAATTGGGTATCTATGTGGACAACTGATCAATTGGCATGACTTTGAAATTGTTAAAGGTTTTATAAATATACATGTGTATGTGACATGTTTTTATGAAAAGTATATGGATTGCATTTTTGCAACGATACATGCTATTTAGCAAATGATACTTTGTGTATATGATGATATGTCCCACTATGGTCCGCTATGATATGGTATGATGTGATATGTTGCATGACTCACTTGGCACCGGGACCCAACTCCATAGGGGGTATATGGAGCACACACACCCAGGAGGTGTGCTGTGACAGGATATGGCAATATTATGCCACATGGCACCGGGACCCATCTCCATAGGGGGTATATGGAGAACACACTCTTGGGGTGTGTTGTAGCCGGATATGGCAGGATGTGAGTGCATGACACTGGTTCCAGGACCCTGACTCCTAGGGGATATTTAGGGAGGATACACCCGAGGGGGTGTTACACCCGAGACACCCGAGGGGGTGTTCTGTGTACATAGTGTGTGGCCGTGGGACATTGGTATAAAAATACATTTTTTTACATGCTATTTACAGTGGTTTTATCCTGAAATTGTATATTCTTGATATACTATATATGGCAATTGCTTCCAAAATTTATTTTGAGCATATGATGCATGTTTTGATAACATGGTAAATGTATCTGAAATATGGGAGCTTGGCAGATATTTATTGTGGAAAAATTTAGTTTATAAAAGCATGAAGTGATTAAATTACATTATAGTTGGCTTACTTATTGAGTGTGAGCTCATTTAAATCTCACAATGTTTTTCAGAGCCACAGAACTGAAGATGGGGATATGGGGTAGTTGAAGCAGCTATCAGAGTGACTTAGATCCAGTACTTTGTTGTAACCCCATTGAGTTATGTATTTGGCATGTAGTCTAAAACGTATGATTATGGTTTGTATTAAGAACCATTTAAATTGGACGAATTATAATTATTACCCCTTCTTGTATTAAATGTTATATTTCGGGACGCCTTGCATGCCCGGCATGCGGCGGGTTGCCACCTCTAGATCCAATATAGGATCTGGGTCGTGACAGAAACTCTATTCTTCTCATGTCTGAATTTAACGTCATGTAACTCAAAATTTCATCATAAACTCTTTGTAGGTTTTTACAGAAGGAGTTCTGCATAGCATTTTCTTGGAATTTTGCCTAGTCATGTGCAGATGTTAGATAGTCTTTGACCTATGTTTACTATGTGCATTGATCCACATAAAGTCCATTTCCACTGGTTGGAACTGTAATACCCGGTTCAAACGAACCAGATTTGGTTCAGATGAACCTGGTTCAGATGAACCAGGCTTGGTTCAGATGAACCAAGCTCTTGACTTTTGGGTTCCCCGGACTAACGTTTCGCTCCAGGCGAAGCGTTTAGCCTTTCGGGAAACCCCCGATCCAAGGCACTGCTTGGATGATTAAATAGGGAGGATGAGGACCCTTCCTTCAAGTGGCGCACTTCATCTATCAGGTAATTCCCTACCAGAGAAAGAGAGAGAGAGAGAGAGAGAGCGAGCAGGAGAGAGAAAGAGAGAGCGGGAGAGAGACAGCGTGAGAGAGGGAGACATGGAGACAGAGAGAGCCTGAGATGGAGGTAGCCGAGAAGAGAGAGAACGAAAGAGAGAGAGAGAGAGATAGCATGAGAGAGAGAGAGAGCCCAAGAGAGGGAGAGAGATAGCCGGGAAGAGAGAGAGAGAGAGAGCGTGAGAAAGAGAGACACAGAGGGAGACAGAGGATGCGAGAGGCGGAAAGATTGGTTACCGGCCGATCACCTTGGTTCAGGCCCGGCGGCGTGCTCGCCGCCGTGCCGGGCCTGAGCCTTGGCCGGCGACCCCGGGCGCTGGGGGAGGCATCCGGCGGGGTGGTGGTGGAGAGAGAGAGAGAGAGAGGGCCAATTGGCCCTCCTCTCGCGCGGTGGCAGAAGCCGAACCGGCTTCCATCGGTTGGTTCGGGCCCGGCGGCGTGCTCGCCGCCTCGCCGGGCCCGAGCCTTGGCCTGTCGCCTCCACTGGCGCCGGGAGTGCGTCCGGTGGAGGTCCGGCCGGCCAGGATGGCCGGCCGTGCCGCCGGCACTGCATCTTGCCGCGCGGTAGAGTGAAAGAAGACGAAGAAATTGAGGCAGAAATTGGGTGATTGGTGGCCGCCGCGGCGGCGGCGGCGGCCCCGGGCCGGCGGCGGCCCCGGCCGCCGGCCACGTTCCCGTCCCCTGTTTGGTGAAACAGGGGATCGGGTGGTTTAAGGCTGAACCGGCCGGCTGGGCCGGCCGGTTCAGGCCTTTTGGGCCATGCTGTGAGCCATTTTTGGGCTAGTTTTTGGGCCCTGTAACGGGCCAAAAAATATAAAATAATTATATGGTTGGAATCTAGGTTGAATCTAGTTTCTGGGGATGATTTTACTTCCCCATTTGAGTGAGTATGGTGAGAGATATTCGAGCCTAAAGTTGGACCCGTGAACTAGTCTGGGTAGGGTCTTAAGGGTCATTTTATTAATTAGATTTCCGTGAATTAATTATGTACATTGATCCTGTAGGTGCCCAGACATTTGATTAGTTGGTTCATCATTTGGATTATGCATAGGAGGTAAGTAAGACTATTATGCAATTTAATTGTTTAATTAATAAATTGAATATATACAGTTTGCATGCATTTTATAAATTAACTGAATTCTCTATGTAACATGGAACTGTGGAGTTCAAATGAACAATTATATGATTATAATGATTGGTAATATTGTAAGAAATGATTTATTGATGTATATGCCAGAATTATGATTGCCTGTACGGCATGTTTATATTGAGGTGATTATATGCATTTCCTTGTACTGTGCAAACTACTGTGAGATATTGTAAAATACAGATGCATGATGCACATGTGATGAAAATGTTAAATAGATTTATATGTGTCGCCGCGGTTCTCCTTTACTATGGCTCCACACATTGTAGATATGTTCTGTTTGATTTTTATGGCCTCACACACTGGAGATGTATTCTGTTATGATATGGCCCCACATATTGTAGACATGTTCTGTATGATTTTTATGGCCACACACACCGTAGAGTGTGTTCTGTTATGGTATGGCCCCACGTGTCTTACAATGTATTCTGTTTGATTTTTATGGCCACATACATCGTAGAGTGTGTTCTGTTATGGTATGGCCTCACACATCGTACAATGTGTTCTGTGGATGTTGATGGCCACGCATCTGGAGGATGTGCTCTGATTGAGGTATTGCAGGGCCGTGGGACACATAGGAAATCTATAATTCATAAACAGTGAGTTTGCTAGAGTGCATATTCTGATACTTATCAAATGTTCAATTTACGTTAAGTTGACAAAATGCATATGTTGATAGCATGTTAAATATAATTCAAGTATAATATGATTGTATAATAGGCTTACTTATTGAGTGTAAACTCATTAAACCTTCACAATGTTTTTTCAGAGCATCAGGGTTGATGATGGATATTCGGAGTTGATGGAGCTTCCAATAAATAAAATAAGAACCATTGCATTGGTGTACTCCTATTATGTTTATGTGTAGGGCTTGTAGTAGCTCAACTTTATTAGCATGACTTGGTTGTAGGGTTTGAAACCCAAAACTTATAACTATCATTTGTATTATGGTTGGTTTTCGTAATTATTGTACATTTGAATTGTATATCAATATTTTTAAGATGCCTTGCGTGCCCGGTACGCGGCGGGTTGTCACCCTAGCCCAATATTTGGGTTGGGGCGTGACAGCTTTTATGGTATCAGAGCTCAGGTTATGACCCTAGTGACACAAACATATTGACATAATAACACGTAGAGAACATATTTTGATGACATTATACTTAGGGAAAGCTGACACTCTAGGCAAAATACTAGGATGATATGGAGACAAGTATGGCTTTCAAGGAATTTCAGAAATTATGCTTTGAAAGCTTGAAATTTAAAGTTTATCAAGATATTACTTGAATTATAAATTTGATAGGAATTGAGAATGAACCATCGCAAGCCAATGATATTATGTCGGCTCCCTGACTGGTAGCCTTGATCAGTGGGGAGGTCGAGGGGCTTCTAGAGGTTTTAGCTTCATTAAACTTGTTGGAAATGATTCGTAGTACCTTTAATTAATATGGAAGATGAAATTTTAATTGGATATGCAATAAAAGATAGATGAATTTATGGAATAAACATAGTAGTGGATGACTAATATGACTAAGATAACATCATTATGTCTATATTGCAATTGTGTTGATATGTGGATTTTGAGGTATTAAATCTGAATTTGAATGTGGATGTATATAATGAATTTTAATAGTGGAACTTACATTGTTGATATTGTAAGTTTAAGATTATGAGTTAATCTACCGGTTATAGGGATGATTAATATTGATGATATTTTGGGAATGAAATAGTTAATTACATGTTTTTGATTAAGCATAATTGAGTACTTTCTGAATTTGAGTCTGGATGGATAAGTATATATAGTGAATTTTACTAAGAGAACTTTTATTATGGATATTGCATGTTCAAAACTGATTATTAATTTGCTAGATGTGGAGATGGTTGATATTGATGTTAATGAAATAGTTGACTGCATATTATGTCTTGATGGACAAGTTAGGAAGAATATAAAATTTTAAATTTTGAGACAATTACTGTTTAAGTTTTTGAGAGCAGTAGACTCTATTAATCTTTAGAACTGATTTTGGCTATAAATGATCAAATATTTTGATGGTAGAACATGAAAGATTTTAGCAAGAATGAGAATAAGATAAACTCCAAAGAATTTCATGGGGATTTTCATTTGTTAATAGATTTCTAGATCAAGATACCTATTCATAGATTATCGTGCATACTTATTGTACCTTTCTTCATAGTTCCTATGTAGATATCTTTATCCAGGATGGATAAATTATCGATCAACCATATGTGGCATAATGTTCATTGATGTTAGCTTGAAGTATTCAAGATTGAAACCAAGTATGTTATGATGATTAAATTAAGTGTCGTAATGATTAATGGCACATTCAACTATTCAAGAGTTGAGAGAGCATTGGAAGAAAACTATATTATATCTAAGTTATAAGAATTTAGAATTGTCTTATCGAGGAATTAAGAATACCTGATGTGTTACTAACCTTAAGAATGGATGACATAATACATGTGATGGACTCTAAGATATTTATGATGATTGTGTTGTGAGAAGTTAAGGTATATATAGATACATATATATAAAAGGATGACGGAAAAGAAATACTTCTTAAGGAATTCAATTTTATTAGGTAGAAAAAAAAATTAATCTTGAAAGTTGGACATGTTATTTGGGTGTTTGAGAATAAATAAAAGTTTGCTAGTGAGTATCTTTAATGGTACAAAATTTATGGACATTTAATTTCGAGGATGAAATTTTAGTGGATTAAATGTTAATATTTGTTTTTGGTTTAATGGTAAACTGTGTAAATTGAGTCTGAACCCAATCGTCTTACTCTCCTAATTCGATGATGTCTTCATAAAGCTTAGTGGATTAAGCTGAATTTATGCGCAGCCTTCTACCCTCAAATAGATGGACAATCTGCATGAGCCAATTAGATTTTGATGATATTCTGTGAGCCTGTGTGATGGATTTAGAAAGTGCTTGGTATAGTTTCTTACCCTTAATAAAATTGCTTATTTTATTGATTACCAAGCCAACATTCAAATGGATTCAGTTAAGTTGTCTATGATATAAAGTATAGATTCCCTTCTTATCGAAATAATGAGAGAGAAAATTTTGGTTACTGAGCTGGTTTAACAACTATGAGAAAGTATTAAAGCAGTTTCATGTAACTCAGTGTTAATAGAAAAGTTATGTTGAGGTCAAAAGAAAGATTTGAAATTTCAGATTGAAAATCAATTGAAAGTTTTCTAATCAATGATATGAGGAGATTTGTGTTTAGAGGTAATTTGAGTCCTCAATTTATGGGCTATTTGAGATGTTGATCAAGGAATAAGAGGTGGCTTATAGCTTAGCACTGTCTTCATTACTCTTTGGGGTGTTTAATGTGTTTTATATCTTTATGGCTGAGGAGGTGTATTTCAAAACCCCGTTATGTGTTAGAACCAGCTTAAGAAGGAATTGACTTAAGAAGATCATTTTGCGCACATGGTGGACCACAAGGATTAAGTCCTTATTTGGTGTTCACAATGTATTCAATGTATCTAGGTTGAGAAGGTATGTTTCAGACCCCAGTCATATTATAGCTTATGAGCCTATTTAGCTTATGAGCCTATTCAATTGAGAAAAAAAATTATCGAATGAGAAGCATCTTGTGCGTATCGTGAACCGCAAGGATCAGATTCTAAGGCGGTATGCCAAGTTCAGTGGAATAATCACTCTGAGAGGGAGATGAAATTAAATCGAAGTATCCACAATTAATTATCTATTTAAGATTGTTGACTTTTAAGATTTATGGTATACCAATTTCGAGGCCAAAATTTTTATAAGGAGGGGAGGATGTAATACCCGATTCAAACGAACCAGATTTGGTTCAGATGAACCTGGTTCAGATGAACCTGGTTCAGATGAACCAAGCTCTTGACTTTTGGGTTCCCCGGACTAACGTTTCGCTCCAGGCGAAGCGTTTAGCCTTTCGGGAAACCCCCGATCCAAGGCACTGCTCGGATGATTAAATAGGGAGGATGAGGACCCTTCCTTCAAGCGGGCGCACTTCATCTATCAGGTAATTCCCTACCAGAGAAAGAGAGAGAGAGAGAGAGCGAGCAGGAGAGAGAAAGAGAGAGCGGGAGAGAGACAGCGTGAGAGAGAGGGAGACATGGAGACAGAGAGAGCCTGAGATGGAGGTAGCCGAGAAGAGAGAGAACGAAAGAGAGAGAGAGAGATAGCATGAGAGAGAGAGAGAGCCCAAGAGAGGGAGAGAGATAGTCGGGAAGAGAGAGAGAGAGAGAGCGTGAGAAAGAGAGACACAGAGGGAGACAGAGGACGCGAGAGGCGGAAAGATTGGTTACCGGCCGATCACCTTGGTTCAGGCCCGGCGGCGTGCTCGCCGCCGTGCCGGGCCTGAGCCTTGGCCGGCGACCCCGCCGGCGCTGGGGGAGGCGTCCGGCGGGGTGGTGGTGGAGAGAGAGAGGAGAGAGAGGGCCAATTGGCCCTCCTCTCGCGTGGTGGCGGAAGCCGCCGGCTTCCGTCGGTTGGTTCGGGCCCGGCGGCGTGCTCGCCGCCTCGCCGGGCCCGAGCCTTGGCCTGTCGCCTCCATCGGCGCCGGGAGTGCGTCCGGTGGAGGTCCGGCCGGCCAGGATGGCCGGCCGTGCCGCCGGCACTGCATCTTGCCGCGCGGTAGAGTGAAAGAAGACGAAGAAATTGAGCAGAAATTGGGTGATTGGTGGCCGACCGCCGCGGCCGGCTCTGGCCCGGCCACCGGCGGCCGGGCCGCCCTCAATTTGGCCGGCGGCGGCCCCGGCCGCCGGCCACGTTCCCGTCCCCTATTCGGTGAAACAGGGGATCGGGTGGTTTAAGGCTGAACCGGGCCGGCTGGGCCGGCCGGTTCAGGCCTTTTGGGCCGTGCTGTGAGCCGTTTTTGGGCTGGTTTTTGGGCCCTGTAACGGGCCGAAAAATATAAAATAATTATATGGTTGGAATCTAGGTTGAATCTAGTTTCTGGGGATGATTTTACTTCCCCATTTGAGTGAGTATGGTGAGAGATATTCGAGCCTAAAGTTGGACCCGTGAACTAGTCTGGGTAGGGTCATTTTATTAATTAGATTTCCGTGAATTAATTATGTACATTGATCCTGTAGGTGCCCAGACATCTGATTAGTTGGTTCATCATTTGGATTATGCGTAGGAGGTAAGTAAGACTATTATGCAATTTAATTGTTTAATTAATAAATTGAATATATACAGTTTGCATGCATTTTATAAATTAACTGAATTCTCTATGTAACATGGAACTGTGGAGTTCAAATGAACAATTATATGATTATAATGATTGGTAATATTGTAAGAAATGATTTATTGATGTATATGCCAGAATTATGATTGCCTGTACGGCATGTTTATATTGAGGTGATTATATGCATTTCCTTGTACTGTGCAAACCACTGTGAGATATTGTGAAATACAGATGCATGATGCTCATGTGATGAAAATGTTAAATAGATTTATATGTGTCACCGCGGTTCTCCTTTACTATGGCTCCACACATTGTAGATGTGTTCTGTTTGATTTTTATGGCCTCACACACTGGAGATGTATTCTGTTATGATATGGCCCCACATATTGTAGACATGTTCTGTATGATTTTTATGGCCACACACACCGTAGAGTGTGTTCTGTTATGGTATGGCCCCACGTGTCTTACAATATGTTCTGTTTGATTTTTATGGCCACATACATCGTAGAGTGTGTTCTGTTATGGTATGGCCTCACACATCGTACAATGTGTTCTGTGGATGTTGATGGCCACGCATCTGGAGGATGTGCTCTGATTGAGGTATTGCAGGGCCGTGGGACACATAGGAAATCTATAATTCATAAACAGTGAGTTTGCTAGAGTGCATAGTCTGATGCTTATCAAATGTTCAATTTACGTTAAGTTGACAAAATGCATATGTTGATAGCATGTTAAATATAATTCAAGTATAATATGATTGTATAATAGGCTTACTTATTGAGTGTAAACTCATTAAACCTTCACAATGTTTTTTCAGAGCATCAGGGTTGATGATGGATATTCGGAGTTGATGGAGCTTCCAATAAATAAAATAAGAACCATTGCATTGGTGTACTCCTATTATGTTTATGTGTAGGGCTTGTAGTAGCTCAACTTTATTAGCATGACTTGGTTGTAGGGTTTGAAACCCAAAACTTATAACTATCATTTGTATTGTGGTTGATTTTCGTAATTATTGTACATTTGAATTGTATATCAATATTTTTAAGATGCCTTGCGTGCCCGGTACGCGGCGGGTTGTCACCCTAGCCCAATATTTGGGTCTGGGGCGTGACAGGAACTTTGATTCTTGACTCCCTTTATGATCCCTGTCAATTATGTTTATTAGTCACACCATTTCATGGAGCTCAGGCCAGTATCTTATATTCGTACATTATTATGCATCAAAATGTTTTCTTTGTTGGGAAAGGGGATGCAACCATGTTGTGGTTCGTTTCTTTGTTGGTTTAGTGGGGGAGGAAGAAAAGGAGGCTTGACTGGCTGTACCCCATCGTATTTATGCCTCGTCGTCAATTGATGAATCAATTTCCACTTGACCTTATATTTGTTCTTTGAGCTGTTCTTTTGCTACATCTTCCCTTTGCTTCTAACAGGCAAAATGGCATTATGATGTGAAGCTCATTCATTGGTCACCATCCATTCTTGTTTGAATACACACCAGCGACCAGTGATCTGTCAGGAACACCAACATGCTGACAAGTGACTCTGCACAAGAAAAGTTATCAATTCATGCCAAGTTGGGCCCCAAGTTTGCTCCATCATTTATTGAATGCACTGTTGGGATATCTTGAGCTTATTCATGAACTTCTAGAGAGAGAGAGAGAGAGAGAGGGGTGGCATGCATGAACTAGCACACAACATTCACTATTTCTAGGAAAGTCCATGGTAGCTCCATTAGTTGGTCCTGTCATCTGAAGAATATGAGCTCTTGATACTGGGTTGCGCAAATGCCGTTGAGTCAAGTCATAGAATTCCTTTATGTTTTAATATTAACCTAGTGCCATCCAAAGATACATAAATATAGTAGGATAGCCTAGGGGCCTAGGTGAATGTGGTTGTGGTGTTTGCAAAATGGTGCAGTGGCATGCCTTGCAATCTTCTCTTACTGCCCTGTTGATGCCCTCAGAGCTCCAAAAGCAACGGGCTTGCATTCTTTGTGAGTAATATTGTTGTGGTGCTGGCATGCAGCCCACCCAAGTGGCAAGCATGTTCATGAAATGATGGCTCGATGTTTATCAGAAATGAATGGCTTAAATTTGATTTGTAATAATGGTTGTAGTGGGTGGTTATTCTTTAATTCATAGGCATCTTAGAATATGAATATGATGCTCTCTTATTTCCACATTAAAATGTGTGGAATTATATCCAGGTAAGAATATTACACTTGCTTCAATAGTGTGTGCAGGCTACTTCTGATTTGTACAAACTCAACTCAAGTCATCTAAGCCTTTTTTCAATTACATAGGATCAACTACATGGATCTGCTTTCTCTACTTTACTCTATTCAGGACTAAGTCAACACTCAAAGTACAAATAGTTATATTTTTTTTAATTATTTCTGTTCATGTTAGTTTAGGTCTACCTCTATCTCTGTCTTTACTATGGATTGTTAAAAGACCACTCTTTCTAATTGGAGCATTTAAAGGTCTTCGTTGTATATGTCCAAGCCACCGTAATCAATTTTGTCTCATTTTATCATCAATTGGGACTACTCATATCATTTCTCATATATGTTTATTTCTAATTTTATCTTTTAAAGTTTTACAACATATCCATCTTAACATGCGCATTTTGTTATACTTAATTTATTCATATGTTGTTTCAGTATTATCCAACACTCATAGTTGGCCTAATAGCGATTTTATAAAATTTTTCTTTTAATTTTAATGGATGCATCGATTATAGAATACTTTCAAAGCACTCCTCTACTTAATCCATCCTGCTTTAACTCTATGATTCACATCTTCACCTATTTCACCTTCTTGCTGGCTAATTGATTCCAAATATCTAAATTTTTTACTCCTTACTATCTCTTGGCTTGCAATCTTCACTGTTTCTTCATTTGTATTTCTACTTCTACTAAAATTATATTTCATGTATTCAATTTTAGTTCTACTAATCTTAAAATATTTAGATTCTAAAGCCTCTCTCCAAATCTCTAGCTTAGCATTTACTCTAGATTTAATTTTATCAATCAACACTATATAGTCTGCAAATAAAATGCCCCATGGGATATCATCTTGAATATATTTGATTAATTCATTCATAATTAACACAAAAAGATACAAACTTAAGGCAGATTCTTGATGTAAACCTACAGTAATTGAAAACACACTACTTTCTCTTATTATTATTTTAATAATAGTTATTGCTCTATCATACATGTCTTTTATCAATTCTATATACCTTTTAGTAACTTCTTTTTTCTTTAAAATCCACCATATTATTTCTCTAGGTACTCTATCATATGCTTTCTCTAAATCAATAAAGACCATATGAAAGTCTTTTTTCTTTTTCCTATACCTCTCCATTAATCTTCTTAATGAATAAATAACTTCTATGGTCAATCTTCTTGGCATAAATCAAATTAATTATTTGACACTAAGGTTTCAAGTCTTATTTGTTTTTCTATTACTCTCTCCCATATTTCGTTGCATGACTTATCAACTTAATCCCTCTATAATTTGCATAGATTTGAATATCTCCTTTATTTTTGTATATGGATATTAATATACTTTTTCTCTAATTATCCGATATTCTTTTAGTTGCTACAATCCTATTAAAGAAATTAGTTAACCACATGGCCTCAATTTTTGCTAAGCCTTTTCAAATCTCAATAGGGATCGTATCTGGCCCTAATGCCTTTGATTTGTATAGAGATCTATAAAAAAAAAAAAGCATCTTAAAGACTTTGATAAAAACATCGCAGGATATGAATTCAGAAATTATATTAGAGAATTATAGATGTGCTTTCGTTCTTATAGTTATTGACTCATTTCCCCTGAAAACCTTGTCACTATATGGAATCAAAAGTTGGGCTTAAAGGGTATCATTGAAGGTAGAATGTAGTTTCATTTTCTTTAGTTAGATTTTTTAATTACTTATTTTTTTAATTACTTATATTCATCTGTTAGGTTTTTATCGGCTTTTCTCTGTGCATGTTTTCTTACTCTGACCATGAAATTGCTCAAGTTGTGAGGGGTGGTGCAATGTACCCAGGTTGCATCTCACAACTTGCCCTGTACAACGGGCTCCTTGAAAGCTTTTCATGCTAGATCTGACATTAATCAAACATGCCCATCTTCTTTCCAGTTGATAGACAGAAGCTAGAATGAAATAAAACAAGCTGTTGTCAGTAATTTCTCTTTGTTTCCATTCTCAAATGGGACAACTTCCTATTGGATCTTTACCTATTCCAGTTGGTATTACTGTTGCCTAATGCATGAGTTTAATTTCTTTCATTTATCTAGCAAGATAATTCCACTTCAGTCTCTGTTCGGGAAGCTATACTAGCTTTTACTTGGTTGTTGTCAAGAACTGAAACATTAAGAAAAAACCAAAATTTTGATTCCTAATTTTATGCATCTTATCAAATATTTAGCAAACTCTATTGGCATCTTCAATGTTTGGCTGACTTTCTTATCAGTTTTCTGGTAGTTTAGACGTTCTAGTTGTACTTAATGGTCTGGATCTCCAATTTGGAGATTTTGTCATTGAATTTGATTTTATCTAGATTTGCCCTCTAACCTGGTAAATGTTTTTTGAATCTCAGGCTCTCACTCACTCATGAATCAAGGTGGAGACAGTATGATGCTGGTTATGGATCAAGGAAACCCCATGTAGCTTTCTTCCTGAAAAATAGAAGCAAACAGTGGCAAGGACATTTATATGGTATGCAAACAGAAGCAAGGCCTCTTCTTACTCCCTTCGACTAGCGATGGGCAAACAATCCTCTATGGTTGCATCTAATTCGGGATTAAAAATGGAATAAGACATTCTTGGCTTGCTTATTCCAACTATTTTTCTATCAACCATTTGACAAATCAGTTCTTCTTGATGTGGCTGGTGTAGCCACACGGGCAATTTCGGTAAAACCAAAACATCAGTGCACCCGGCATCTCCAAGCCTGTCGAGTCGGTCCCGACCATTCCTGGTCGGCCACTCTCGGCCCCGGCGTCTCCAAGCCTGTCGAGTCGGCTCCGACCATTCCTGATCGGTCCCTCTTGGCCTCGGCGTCTCCAAGCCTGCCAAGTCGGCCCCGACCATTCCTAATCGGCCCTCTCAGCCCCGGCGTCTCCAAGCCTGCCGAGTCGGCCCCGACCATTCCTGGTCGGCCCCGCTCGGCCCCGGCGTCTCCAAGCCTGCCGAGTAGGCCCCGACCATTCATGGTCAGCCCCTCTTGGCTCCGGGTCTCCCAGCCTACCGAGTCGGCCCCGACCATTCCCGGTCAGCCCCTCTCGGCCCCGGCGTCTCCCAGCCTACTGAGTCGGCCTCGACCATTCCTGGTCGGCCCCTCTCGGCCCCGGTGCCTCCCAGCCTGCCGAGTCGGCCCCGACCATTCTTGGTCGGCCCCT
The DNA here is from genome assembly GCA_900491605.1 of Calamus simplicifolius. Classification (NCBI taxonomy): domain Eukaryota; kingdom Viridiplantae; phylum Streptophyta; class Magnoliopsida; order Arecales; family Arecaceae; genus Calamus; species Calamus simplicifolius. The sequence goes on from UESW01004142.1 coordinate 953,318, forward strand.
TTCGGCCTCGGTGCCTCCCAGCCTGCCGAGTCGGTCCCGACCATTCCTGGTCGGCCCCTCTCGGCCCCGGTGCCTCCCAGCATGTCGAGTCGGCCCCGATCATTCCTGGCCGGCCCTGCTCGACTCCGGCGTCTCCAGCCTGCCGAGTCAGCCCCGATCATTCCTGGTCGGCCCTGCTCGGCTCTGGCGTCTCCAAGCTTGCCGAGTCAGCCCCGACCATTCCTGATCGGCCCCTCTCGGCCTCGGCATCTCCAGTCCGCCGAACCAGCCCCGACCATTCCTGGTCGGCCCGGCCCTGGCACTTCCTAGTCGGCGAGGCTGGCCCCGGCCATCCCTAGTCGACTCAGCTCAGCCTCGGTTCTCTCAGGAGAGTCGAGACATCCTAGTTTCCTCCAAATCTACCCCAGCACGTCCCTGGTAGTTCAGGACGCTACCTCTCTGATCCGTGCCGCCTGACAACGCCAGATCCAACTATCCACTGGCCACGTTGCTGATGGGACTGGACCCAACTACCCAATAGCCCCACTAGCTGATGGGACTTAGCCTACCAACCGCCGTTTTCTCCCTTTCCGATGGGACATGACCCACCAACTAGTCCAGGTTCACACAACTCCCAAGAACTCCGCAGACATTCCCCTTTTACGAAATCCCACGTGATCATGCAAGTGTCAACCCCTATAAAAAGGTGAATCCACTCAATAATCAGGTATGAGCGATAACCCCAAGAAATCGCTATCTTAGCACCCAGAGAGGAATCCCTCCTCCCCGGGAATACTTTTTTCATTTGAAAAGAGCTCATTCGAGCTCCTCCACAGCTGTGATCTCGATTGCTAACTTGAGCGTCGGAGGGTCCCACCGGAGAATCCCTTCGGTTTTGGGGCTTTGTGCAGGCAACTCGGTGGAGCAAAGATCCTCTGATCAATCCGCTTTCTCATCCCAACGTTCAGGACCAGTGATCGGGCGTCATCACTTCTTAAAGATAAGAGTGGTCATTTTGAAAAATTTATAGCCCCATTTTTCTCTTGAATTCAGACTGAATTTATTTATTTCATCCTATTGGATTAGATAATTTATGTCAGCTTAGTACATCAGTATAGTTTAGCCATATTTTACTGTAGGCTTATTTATTCTGCAAAATGGTGAGGCAATCATGTTATTAGAAATGCAAAACGAAATGAGTTGGTCTTCAATGCAGTAGATTCACCTAGCACATACAACTGGTTTGTCGTACTGCGAAGTAATGAACATTGAAAGTTCTCATGAGAAACTGCGACGGCATTAATAGATGGGTAATAAAATTAATAATAGTAACGCAAACCCCTCTCTCTCTCTATCTTAAGAGCTCTTGAATGTTCTTAAATGGACTGTTTAATTCTCGTGACATACAGTTGTGCAAGTTAGATTGGTATCAACACATCAGCCCCCTCGCTTTACCATTACCCCACGTACAAGCAATACTCCTCACGGGGTGCCGTAGGATCTGGATTTGGACGCGTGCTTTAGAACTCATGCATGTAGGAGATGCTCACTTGCCAGAGTTATTTTTTTATGATATTTTAAATTTAGTTTTATATTAAATAAAAAAATATCATGTGCTTATAATTTAAGTTCACTTGCTATTAATTAACTTCCATTCAAGTTTTAATCACATTATTTTGGTCACAGTTAATTGAGCAAACATGTGTATAAAAGGGGAGATTGTGATATCTAAATTTAATCCCACATTTGGATAAGAAGGAAAGTGTTATGGACTTATAAGTTAGGCTTACTTGCTACCTATTAACTTTCACTCGAATTTTTGGGTCATATGATTTCGGTTTGCTAACAGATTAATTGAGCAACCAGGTAGGCTTGGAGCGTTACAAATGGTATCAGATTCGATCCGAATGAGTCAAGGTTGGTGGGCATGAGAAAAGTGCTGCTCATGGGACGATAGCATAATGTAAAGCTACCTTTGTAGTACCAACGATCAGCTCGGGATAGATTTTGGCTAGTTCATGGCATATGATTACAAGGAAAAAAGATTATGATCTTCACATTGGATGAAAAAAAAAGTGTGTTATGTGCTTATAACTTAAGTCTACTTAATACCTATTAACTTTCATTCGAGTTTTTAGGTTACGCAGTCCGCTAATAGATTAATTGAGCCAGCAGGTGGGCTTGGGAAATTACATTTTCTTTGAGCAACTGTCTCCTATCTCCTTCACCTATTTATTTGATTCATAGGAAAATTTAATCATTACAAAGTCAAAGAAGGAGAATAGCAAAAAGGATGTAATATGTTCAAGTATTTGTGTGTGGGTTCCTCGTGTAGATAGGTGCGGATAAACAGGAGTAGGCTTAGGAAAACTCTTTTTGCATCACATGTGATGTAAAAATGCATGCATCGCGCATGATAATTGATCATGCATGTATAATTAAAAAAAATAAAAACAACTTTAATGCATATGCGGTTGCATGAGCGCGATGGGCAAATACTTTTCCGTAGGCTTATGGGTTGGCAGAGCTGTGATGCAGTAAAGTCGACCAAGGCATGGACTCGTGGACCCATTACTCTGAGTGCTAAAAGGCTAGAGACAGGTGGAGATACCTTAGACTTTATTGGTTCCTTCCCTCCTGACCTCAATGTTGGGAGAAGAAATAAAAGCGAGAGAGCATCAGGAGCTGCAATCAATATCTCTGCTTTACCTTCCCTCACCCTCTGTCCTTCGTGACCACTACTTCCTCCCATCTCTCTGGTTCTTTCCTTTTTGCTCTGTTTTTTTTTTTGGTTGTGCCAGTTCTTTCCTCTTTGCTCTTGTTCTAGTTGTTGTGAGAATATTTATGGACTTAATGTATCGGTACTGGGTCCTTTCCGCATCTTTTGCAGCAGAGGGAAAGAAAGATAGCAGGTGGACCATTTGATCAAAGTTGACTTTACTCCACCTTAATTGGCCTGGGCATACGAGTTTCTATTTATTTCTAGCTCTCTCTTATATGCAGGTATCTGAAATACTTAAAAGACCTCATCAGCTCAACTTAATTTCTATTTGGATTAGCTGTTCAAGCATCTTAAATAGCAATTGGCAGCTATGCAACATCGTTATTGCCTAACGTTTTGTTTTTAAAAAATAAAAAATAAAAGTGATAGCAAATATGTCCTCTGTTTTTCATTATCTTTTTTTTTTTCTTTTCTTTTGTTAGAAAATAATGAAAACATCTTTCTTTCCGTTTTCTATCATTTTGAAGGTATGTTTTCGAAAAATATGTTTTTCTTTCATTAGCTTAATGCATTCTCATAAGTACTTTTTTATTTTTTATGAAAATAAAATAAAAAATAGGATTGTACTTAAGAGTCAAACACATCTTTACTTTCTAGTAAAATTCTAAGACCACTAGCTTGTAGAAAGGGATTATACTCTTTGAGCTAGGAGTGCTTGCTACTAACACCAATTAACCCGCATTACAAATGATTAGTTATCATGATCTGAACCCAAGATTGAGCTGAAAATCCTGACAACTACTGTATACTCGTTAGAAGTCGTACTCATAAGGAGTTTCTTATAAATATATAAGACATTTCATATGATATCACAACTTTCAATCATAATATTTAAAAGTTCTGAAGTAAATAAAAATAAATATTCAGTTATAAAATCATTGTTTAAAATGCTAAATCTCAATAACTAATTAATAATAATTTTTTATTCTTTACGTACACATAAACACTCTCCTAGTACTCTTTTTATGCAGTTACTGAACAGAATCCGAAAAAAAAAAAGATAAACTAATCATGAGCTTCATAGCTTAATAAGCAATGATTAACCATCTAAAAATGTTATATAATATTAATATATCGTTCATAATCTTTCATGATATCAAAACAAAATTAGTCAAAAATGATGAAGCCTTATATTTATTGTAGGATAAATTTACAAATGATCACGTGGAGGTTTATTGTGATGAAACCCTCAAGTATATAAAAGAGTTGTGGAATATCTAGAAGGCAAACTTGTATAAAAAATTTGTAAAGTCTTGCAAGAACTTACAATAGGCTTTGATAAATGTGTTATAAGGGGTTGATCGAGGGGATTGGGAGTTGCTAGTTGAGGGGCATTTCTTAAGTGAAAAGTATTAGATAACTTTTGAGCATTTCTTAATTTGGTTTTAAAAATTTGATTGTGAGAAAATGATCTTTAAAGCTTTTCTACCATGTTAATATCGGTAGTAAGCAAATGAAATGCTGAAAATAAAGCTAAAGTTTTGATGCCTTCCTGTACCGGTAGCATGCCTATTAGAGGGGTTATATATGAACCAGCAAGTAAGAGTAAGTTTTGTATTTTTTAGGTCTTACTATTTAATGACATTTTTGACAAATTTATGTTATTGTAAAGAGAGGTAAAGATGGTCATCCACAAGACATGGCAACAATCTTTTATGAGACTTACAAGAAGGGTGATAAATTAATTGAACCTCAAAACTATTGAGAAATATGTATATTCTAGTGATCCTAACATGCATTATATTTATTTTGAAGTCCTTTTATATATTACTGTTAATTTGATTATACTTTGTAGAAAAAAATCCTTGAAGTTGCGCAAGGGGAGCCTAATCTATTCAACATAAAAGTAATTGAAAGATGCTCCGAACCACAAAATTATGATCATGACATTAGCTATGGAGGTGGAATAAAGCTGAAAGACTTAAAAGGACCACATCTTTTTAGGTCAAAGCTTAAAGTCAAACTTCATGAAACTCAACAAGAAAAGCAATCCCTAAGGAGGCATGTGAAAGCAATGAAGACTGAAATATAAGCTATCAAAGATATGGTTATGCACCAACAATCTAATATTGCACCTCCATCTCCTTCACTTGGAGGGCAATAAGAATACTTGGTAATCAAATTTCATCAATTCCTTCAATTATTTATTTCTTACTTCTTTTCATTGGGAATATATTTGTTTATATGAGAGTTGGGATTTCTAGATGTTTAAGAAACATTTGTTGGTATATTTAAACATTTGTTTAAGAAACATTTTTGAAAAACAAATGCCATTTGGAGAGTTTAAAATATGGGTTCTTGATTTAAGTCATTCTAGGCAGTCTATCTAAGTGGTAAGATGAACTCACAATCATGATTTCTAATGAAATTTTGTATCACCTCTTATTTGTTAATTATTCTTTTTTTTTTTTGGTCCATTTAGATGGTGTGTGGACCGGATTTTAAATTTTATTACATATATTTAAATGTATCCAGATCGGGATAATAAATTTCTAGAGGAGATTTTACCAAAAAAATTATAAATTTTACCAATAATTTTTATATTCTTATATGGGTTTTCTCTTTTTACGGGTTATTGAAGGTGAAGACATTGAGCAAGAAAGATTCTTGACTCTACCATCTATTTTGCTAAAAAATGAGACTTCTATTTTGATTCAATAATTATTTATTTATGTAAATATTTTAGTAAAAAATGTATGTTTTCATAGAAGGAAGACATTTATATGTGGATGACTGTATTTGACTGAATGTTATTATAAATCTATAAAGTTTTTAATGAAATTATTGATTTACATCTCTTTTTTATAATTTTCTTTTTTATATTTTATTATATATATATGTGTGTGTGCGCACGTGCACATGTTCTCCAAATATAAATACAGAGTATTTGATTGAAATAATGACCAAGAAAGTGCTAGTATATAGTTTTAACTAAATAATGAACAACATTTTGGTCACTATTTATAGCTTCTTTAACTTATTAGTGATAAACAAATCCATCACTAAATTTAGTGTTTAAATTATTAATGATAGCAAAAATGATCGTGGAAGCATTTTCCATCTCTAAGAATTCACATAGCAAAAGTGATGAAATTTGTCCTCATTAATAGTTTTGAATTTATTAATGATGACTTTACTAGTCATTAATGATTTTTTCATTGTTATAACTTCTAATTTGGTTGTTAATAATAAAATTTTAACAAAAAATAAGTATTAACTTTTAATGATGAACATAATTGTTCTGTTGTTAATTCTTTAACGATGAAGCCTATAATGATGGAAGATAATAAGTTTTTCTTTCAACATTAACAAATATAACAAAGGGATATGAACTTTTTAACTTTTGTTAAAAAGCTTTTTTTCTGTACTGACACTTGGCTTTTACTTTGATGTATATGATTTAAATGATTATAGCATAATTTTCTTGCGCATCAATAATGTATGGATATAAATGAGATGACACATACTTTTTTTCTCCAATAATACATATTATCTCAATGCAAGTATTATATAGGTACATAATAAGGCATCAAGATATTTTTTTAATGTTTGATGCACATGTTGCCATTAATGTTTGATAAACATGTTGCCATTATGTAGCCTAGATGCTATGCTAACATGAGACTATAGTCTTTTTATAAGAGAGGATGTGCCTTGTGAAGAAGGCATGGTGAGGGACAAAATTGACATGAGGTTAATGTGGAAAGAAATTAAGGATTTATGTAGGAATTGGGATCTAACATTTAGACCATAGACGATATGATCAGTCTTGGCCAAGAGAAGGAAATGAAGAAGTCCAAGGTGGACAAGTTAGAGAAGGAGATCGTTGGACACGCTCCTAGGGTAAAATAGGTAATAACACTTGGAAGTCCTAATCAAATTAAATTAATAGTGAATAGAAAGACTACAATTATGAGAGCACTGGATGATGGAGTTATCCATTCCCATAAAAGGAATGGATTGAGGTGCATCCAAACAAACTCCAAAAGATTTTAAGAGAAAAAACTAAAGTTATTAATTAGTAGAGTTGAGCAATCTTTTGTATCAAGTTTGGGTAAAATAACTAATTTGATTCACTCATGCTTGAATTCATTCAATTGATTTTCTACGTGCTTTATGGGGGATCTTAATACTAGCTAAACTCCATGCTAGGTATCCATTGGGTTATAAACCACAAAGGAGAGAGAAAGCTACCACTAACTTCTATGGATTATTGCCTACTTTATCGAGGGCTTCTAAAAAATATTATTAAATTTTGAAGGAAGTGCATCAACATTATTGTAATAGCCAAAGTGTCATTTGTTGAAATTCATTATCTTCCTTAACCTTAAACTTTGATATAATATAAAGTCTGTTCATGGTAGCCAAAAATTAGAATTTGTAGGAGATTTGATCAGTGGTGTCAGCACATCCAAAGAATTCTGTTTCTCTTTCTTTTAGATGGCTAGCTAATTCCATTTTTTTCTTTTGCATTTAGTATAGATTCTTTCACATAGCTTAGATATGGTATATCTTCTTGGTTCCCTTCTTTGAGTATTATATGAGTAAAAAGGCAGTGATCCATATTTCATTCCTTCCTACCAAACTCCCCAATTAGTAGTCTTACATTCTTTTTTTACTAGTTTAAGATCTAATTTAATGTATCTAAGTAAGCTTAATTTCCATTAGGATGAAATTTTAGTGTAGCTTATTAGGTATTCACAATTAGATTTTTCACTAAACAAGTGATATGCATGACCATCAGACATAACAAGTAACACATTTTTGGTATTGTTTTTCTTGAAATGCATGTGGCTTGGTAGATAAAAGAGCATGTAGTGGTTCTCACAAGGTCTTTGAACAGGAGTAAGATCCTATAATGAGACCTAATGCTGTATTACCAATGACTAACAATCGTCCCATCTTGGTCTTGCACAAACGATTAGGGAAAGAAGTGTTCTACTTAGAACCTCTTCCATTCTTGCTTGGTTTATGATGGCATCTACTTTCCAATGTGTAGATTAGGTGCTACTAATTTTGCAAAAGGTTTGAAATGTTATTGATGGCGCCAAGCCACCTTCCTCAAACGTCGGGGAAGACGGACATCTTTCACCTCGAAGTCCTGCAAGAAAAGTCCCCGGAGACCGGTAGCGCCGGTGGGGACCCTCCGACGATCAAGTCAGTCGCTTGGGCTCAGACAAAGAACCGCTCCAGCGAAGAGGAGCTGAGGCGGTTAGGGTTTTTGCTGGGAGGAAGAAAGTTCAGAAAAACCAGAGTTCAGATCCCACTTACAGTGTGAGCACGTGCCTTTATACCTGTCCGGATACCCTAACTTGCGGCTGTGGAAGATCGCCATTGTACCATTGCTGCGTGTGATATCATACGTGTCCGATAGCTGTGTAGGTGTTCAGTGCACGCCGCCGGTTGATATGACTGGGCACCATTGCCAGAGGTAGCGAATCGTACGCCGTAGCGAGGCATGGTGATGCACAGGGACATGCAACGCACCAAACACCGTTATGAGGCATGGCCCTCCGTAACGGGGCACAATCACGGGAGTACCGAATCGTACGCTGTGGCGAGGCATGGTCATGCACAGGGGCATGCAACGCGCCAAACATCGTTATGAGGCATGGCCCTCCGTAACGGGGCGCAATCACGGGAGTACCGAATCGTACGCTGTGGCGAGTTATGGCCATGCGCTGAAAATCATGTGTGAGCACTGTGCAACCTAATAGTTGTTATTTTTCTTGGCAGTTGAGTCGCATGCTAATCAACGATGGCTCCACCCAGGGACCCCGAGGGGGTCCCGGGGGTGGGGGGATGCGGACGCACCCCAACCCTGAGGGGTCCTCGGGGTTAAGAAATGATGATCCCACCCCCTGAACCCGAGGGGTACCGGGGGTGGGGGAATGCCGGTGCGCCCCGAGACCGGTGGGGGCCTCGGGGTTAAGAAATGATGACCCCACCCCCCGACCCCGAGGGGGTACCGAGGGTGGGGGAATGACAGTGCGTCCCGAGACCGGTGGGGGCCTCGGGGTTAAGAAATGATGACCCCCCCGACCCCGAGGGGGTACCGGGGGTGGGGGAATGACAGTACACCCCGAGACCGGTGGGGGCCTCGGGTTAAGAAATGAGGACCCCACCCCCCGACCCCGAGGGGGTACCGGGGGTGGGGGAATGCCGGTGCGCCCCGAGACCGATGGGGGCCTCGGGGTTAATAAATGATGACCCCACCCCCCGATCCCGAGGGGGTACCGGGGGTGGTGGAATGAAAGTGCACCCCAAGACCGGTGGGGGCCTCGGGATTAAGAAATGATGACCCCACCCCCCGACCCCGAGGGGGTACCGGGGGTGGGGGAATGCCGGTGCGCCCCGAGACCGGTGGGGGCCTCGGGGTTATGAAATGATGACCCCACCCCCTGACCCCGAGGGGGTACCGGGGGTGGGGGAATGACAGTGCACCCGAGACCGGTGGGGGCCTCGGGGTTAAGAAATGATGACCCCACCCCCCGACCCCGAGGGGTACCGAGGGGGGGGGAAATGACTGTAGCTGTTGTTACCTTTTCTGACGATGCTGAGATCAGTCATATCAGATGCCCCCTCGCCCCTAGGGTGAAGCGGGTCCCACCGCTGAGGCTCAAGGGGCGTTCTCCACGTGGCTGATCCCTGTCCTCGCCTTTTATGCGGACGGTGCGGGGAATGTAAGAGGGCGGCCTTCCGTACACTGTGCTAGCTACGATCACCCTCGAGAATGAGGACTGGCTCTTCAGGGTCCGCGCGAAAAGGCGCATCATCATTTCCTCTCATTATGGCGACGTCAGCTGGGTCCCACCGCTGGCTAGGGGCATGCCGCACCACGCGCTGGGGCGTTCCTCGAGGCGAGCCGGCGTATGGCAAAGAGTCGCGTGGCCGATGAGACATGGCGGGACGTTTTGAAATCCAATAAAGCTAGGTGAGGGGGGGGTGAACTAATGCCACACCGCCCTTGTCATCGTCTTCTTCCTTGCTTGCTCTTCAATTTCTCCTGCGGTCCGCGAGCCCGCGCCCAGTTTTCTTTGCCCTCCCAGGTTAGCCTCTCCTGTCTTATTCATGAGTTCCCCCTCCTGGACCTCGGAGGACGGTTTTGAGGACCGTCCTCCTTCTGCGAGGCGCCATATCTCTCCCACTCCTTCTCCCCATTTGAGTGGTCCTCTGATTCAGAGGACCACGTCCCTTTGGCCCGGTGACAGGCCACTGGTGGAGCCCCATCGAGGGGCCACCGGCTGAGGGCCGAGACCTCCTCGAGGGCGGAGGATTCCCCAGAGGGGACGGCCTCCTCAATGACGCTGTCGACCTGGAAAGGATCCGGGCCCGCTACAGAATCCCCCGGGAGATCGAATTATTCCTGCCAACCCCTGACGACCGGGTCATCTCCTCCCGACCCGGTCGGGTAGCTCTGTACGAGATCTGCCTATAGGCAGGCCTTCATCCCCTTTTCACCCTTTTTTGTCAACCTCCTCGACTTTTACTCCTTGACCCCCTCCCAGCTAGTCCCGAATTCTTGTCGTGTAATTAGTGCTTTCATCATTCTCTGTCACCGTCTAGGTATCACCCCTAGGATTAGCTTGTTTCGTAACTTCTATTCCCTCCGAGCCCAAAAAGGGTGGTGGCTGTTCCAGCCCCGACCCAATAGGGTTCTGAAGCTCCTTCTACCTTCCTCGATCAAGGGGTGGAAACCCCGCTTCTTCTTCGCCAACGTCAATCAAGTCCGGCCCCGGTGGGGAAACCCCGACCTCCGAGGAAACGCCGTGGCTATTCATCCTGGGGACCAGGAGGCGCTGGGGTTGCTGTTGGCCAGCGAAATTCCCCGATACACCTTGCTGTTATCGGAGGACAATCTGGAGTCGGCGGGCCTCATCTCTCACCGGGGTAAGCCTTCTCCACACTTAGCCAAAAATTCTGCCCCTTTGCTTCCCTTTTTCTTCTTTTTTCCTTTTTTTTTAAACTGTTCTAAAAATACAACTTGTACCACGCATCGATGAAGATTCCGGCCGCAAAGTTGCTGAGAGCCGCCTCCAAGAAAAGGGCCCGGGAAGGACCATCTAGGGGGCAGCAGGCCCCGGCCCCAAAACGCCCGGTAGGCCGGGCCTCTCCCTCGGCACCAGTTTCTCCACCCTCGGCTCCGCAACACGTCCCGGCCATCCCGGAGGTTGACCTCACCATCGATACTCCACCGGAGGTGGGAGCGACCATGGGAGCCGCCGCCGAAGAGCTAGCGACGGGGGAGCCCAGGCCAACTGAAGAGCTCCCGGCCCCCGGGGGATCGACTCCACCCGACGCAGCCAGGGACTAGGGTGAGGGACCGTCTGGCCCCGCGAGTCCACTCCCCGAGGGGCCGCTTAGGAGGGGCCCACACACAGAACCGGGGGCATCTGAGGCGGCGGAGGGAGGCGAGGGCGCACCCAGGCCGCCCCGAGACTCCCTGAACGACGGTCGTTGGGCCGAACGGGTCCTGGATCCGGTTTTTGACCCTAGGATCATTGAGGACCTCAGTCAGCAGAGGGCGGGTGCGTTCTTCCGAGACTCTTACGCCGCCGTCGTTAGGGTAAGCAATCTTCTCGCTTCTTAGCCTCTATTGTGCATACGTATATACTTTATTTTGCTGACCCGGGGTTTACGCGTGCAGATTGCGCACTCCCTGAGGGCTGCCAGGAAGGTAATCCATGGGGGAAAGAACCTTCTGCGGGAAACGCAGAAGGACATTGAGGAGGTCCAGCGCCACGCGGAGGCGGCAGAGAAGGTGCTGGAGGCAGTCAAAGACACCTGCGCGAGCGAGGTGAGGGCCGCCATGAGCTGGGCAGAGATGGAGGCCGACCGTACGCGCGCGGTGCTTTCTCAGATGACGGAGGCTGTGAGCGCGGTCATGGCCAGAGATATGCATATCTGCGAGTTGACCTCAGCTCTCCAGGAGGCCGAGGCCCGGGCGGGCGCGGCGGCGGAAGAGGCAAGAGCGGCGAGGGAGGAGACTTGCCGATGCAAGGAGGAGGTAAGCCGCGCTCGGGAGGCTGAAAGGATCGCGGTGGAGGCCCTTGCCGCAGAAAAGATCCGAGCCACCGAGCTCGTAGAGGAATACAAGGCGTCTGAGCGTTTTGCAGATGACCTGGCTGAAGCTTCGGCTGCTGTATTCTTGACGGGTTCCAGCATGGCAAGGAGAAGGTGGCCAAAGACCTGAACCTCCCCCAGGCCTTGGAGGTCGAACTGGAGCAACTATCCGACTTGGCCCCTCCGACGACGAGCCGCACCGGTAGAGTCGTGAGCTCGCGCTTGTAACTTTGCTTTTTCCCTTCTTGTTTTTGTAAGCCCGACAACGTCGGCGTTTTGTAGTCCTTTTCAGTTAATGAGAATACTTTTTCGAGATGATTTTGAATTGTCGTTGACTTCATTGATTTGACAAGTAACCTCATGACCCCATTAATTCTGGTAGTCCCAGGGGACACCTCCCCAGTCGTTTGAACCCAAAAGTTAGGGCTAGGTACGGTTGGATTCTAGGAGCGGAAACGCCCCCGATCAAAGATTAGGCAGGTAAGCCCCTCGGGGCTACTGGTGCAACACCCTGTCGAGCATTGGACCTTGTACTAGGTTGATGTGTAGCCCTCGATGCCCACGGGAATTAGCTCTCATTTAACCGGCAGGACTTTGCGCCGCCGGGTGTCGGCTCCTGGTTGTGAAGAGTTGTTGGCGCACCGCTCCGCCAGCAGCTCGCTGGGCTTCGTGCTTGGCTAGGGCAGGGCTTTGAGTGCCGGCGGAGCGCCGGGCTTTTGTGTTGAGAGCCAGTGGCACACTGCTCTGCCAGTGGTACACTGGGCTTTGTGCCTGGCTAGTGCAGGGCTTTGAGTGCCGGCGGAGCACCGGACTTTTGTTGTTGAGAGCCAGTGGCACACTGCTCTGCCAGTGGTACACTGGGCTTTGTGCCTGGCTAGTGCAGGGCTTTGAGTGCCGGTGGGGCGCCGGGCTTTTGTTGTTGAGAGCCAGTGGCACACTGCTCTGCAAGTGGTACACTGGGCTTTGTGCCTGGCTAGTGCAGGGCTTTGAGTGCCGGCGGGGCGCCGGGCTTTTGTTGTTGAGAGCCAGTGGCACACTGCTCTGCCAGTGGTACACTGGGCTTTGTGCCTGGCTAGTGCAGGGCTTTGAGTGCCGATGGGGCATCGGGCTTTTGTTGTTGAGAGCCAGTGGCACACTGCTCTGCCAGTGGTACACTGGGCTTTGTGCCTGGCTAGTGCAGGGCTTTGAGTGCCGATGGGGTGCCGGGCTTTTGTTGTTGAGAGCCAGTGGCACACTGCTCTGCCAATGGTACACTGGGCTTTGTGCCTAGCTAGTACAGGGCTTTGAGTGCGACGGGGCACCGGGCTTTTGTTGTTGAGAGCCAGTGGCACACTGCTCTGCCAGTGGTACACTGGGCTTTGTGCCTGGCTAGTGCAGGGCTTTGAGTGCCGACGGGGCGCCGGGCTTTTGTTGTTGAGAGCCAGTGGCACACTGCTCTGCCAGTGGTACACTGGGCTTTGTGCCTGGCTAGTGCAGGGCTTTGAGTGCCGATGGGGCGCCGGGCTTTTGTTGTTGAGAGCCAGTGGCACACTGCTCTGCCAGTGGTACATTGGGCTTTGTGCTGGCTAGTGCAGGGCTTTGAGTGCCGGCGGGGCGCCGGGCTTTTGTTGTTGAGAGCCAGTGGCACACTGCTCTGCCAGTGGTACACTGGGCTTTGTGCCTGGCTAGTGCAGGGCTTTGAGTGTCGGCGGGGCGCCAGGCTTTTGTTGTTGAGAGCCAGTGGCACACTGCTCTGCCAGTGGTACACTGGGCTTTGTGCCTGGCTAGTGCAGGGCTTTGAGTGCCGACGGGGTGCCGGGCTTTTGTTGTTGAGAGCCAGTGGCACACTGCTCTGCCAGTGGTACACTGGGCTTTGTGCCTGGCTAGTACAGGGCTTTGAGTGCCGGCGGGGCGCCGGGCTTTTGTTGTTGAGAGCCAGTGGCACACTGCTCTGCCAGTGGTACACTGGGCTTTGTGCCTGGCTAGTGCAGGGCTTTGAGTGCCGGCGGGGCGCCGGGCTTTTGTTGTTGAGAGCCGACGGGCATCGGGCTTTTCTGTGAAAATTCAGATAGCTAAAATTGACTCTCGTTAATATTGAACAAGGGGCGAAAACCCAAGCGAACACAATGATGTTGCTTAATCATGAAAGAAGAAATATATTACTGATAATACCGACGGAGGTTATCCGCATTCCACGTCCTAGGGAGTGGCGTCCCGTCAAGTTCTTCAATTTTATAAGCTCCGTGGCGAGCGTCTCGGTGATCCGGTAAGGCCCCTCCCAGTTAGGGGCTAACTTGCCTCCCTCAGTTGGCTTCGAGACCTCAGCCCGTCGAGGACTAGATCTCCTGGGAGGAACGTCCGGGGGCGCATGCGTGCGTTGTAGTATTTCGCGGCCCGTTGCCGGTAGGCTGCCATTCGAAGCCGCGCCTGTCCCGCACTTCCTCCACCAGGTCGAGGTTGGCTCGCAGTTGATCAGGGTTACCTTCTTCACTATAAGCCTCCACCCGGGGGCTGGGTGCTCCGATCTCCACAGGGATAACAGCTTCAGAGCCAAAGACTAAGCTGAACGGCGTTTCACCAGTGGGGGCTCGAGGCGTTGTATGATAGGCCCATAGCACGTTGGGGAGCTCCTCCACCCATCGTCCCTTGCAGCCATCCAGTCGAGACTTCAGTCCCTGGAGGATGATTCGGTTGATCACTTCAGCTGCCCCGTTGGTTTGAGGATGCCCGACGGAAGTGAACCTCTGACAGATACCCAGCTCGGAGCAGAACTCCCGGAAAGGCGCATTGTCAAACTGCCGGCCATTATCAGTGACTAGTGTGCGCGGCAGCCCGAACCGACATATGATTGACTTCCAGAAGAAAGATCTCACTTTGCTCTCGGTAATCTTGGCCAGAGCCTCAGCTTCAACCCACTTGGTGAAGTGGTCCACCGCCACCAAGAGGAACTTCCGCTGCCCGGAAGCCGGGGAAATGGACCCAAGATATCCATGCCCCACTGGGCAAAGGGCCAAGGCGCCACCAGGGGGGTCAGGTGAGATGTCGGCTGTCGCTGGATATTGGCATGACGTTGGCAGCTATCACACTTCTTGACAAGCTCGGCCGCGTCCTCCTTCATTGTCAACCAAAAGTACCCTTGGCGCAGGGCCTTGTAAGCTAGGGCTCTGCCCCCCAGATGACTCCCGCATACGCCTTCGTGGATCTCCCTGAGGATATAATCTGATTCGGTTGGCCCCACACACCTGAGGACCGGGTATGAGAAATCTCCGATAAAGCTTCCCGTCCATCATCAAGAATCTCGGGGCCCTTCGCCTGAGCAGCTTGGCCTCAGCGGGTCCTCCGGGAGAGCACCGTCGGTCAAGTACCGGATGTAGGCGTCCATCCAGGAGGGCTCCTGCTCCACTGGCAGCACTTCATCCGCGGCCTCAATGCTTGGGACTTGTAGGTGCTCCACGTATGTCCTTCCCAACGTCCCGTCGACCGAAGTGGCCAAACGGGACAGCGCGTCAGCCCTGGCATTCTCCGCCCTGGGGATATAGCTGACGCGGAAGTAAGAAAAATGAGACGCCTGGGACCGCACCTTGCTCAAGTAGCGGGACATGGTGGGTCCCTAGCCTCGTACTCCCCGGCAATTTGTCCAGAAATGAGTTGAGAGTCCGTGAAGGCCCTCAAGCGCCCCGCGCCCAGCTCCTTAGCTAGTCTCATCCCCGCCAGCAGGGCTTCGTACTCCGCCTGATTATTGGTCGCCGGGAACTGGAATCTGAGAGCATACTCCACCACGTCTCCCTCCGGGCTCGCGAGAATGAGTCCGGCTCCGCTCCCTTGAGAGTTTGCCGCTCCATCTACATGCAGGATCCAGTCCTCCACCTCCCCAGATGAGGGAGGGTCCACAGACTCCTCCGGTCGCGCCTCCTCCACGTCCTTCTCGGTCCAGGAGCACTCGACTAGGAAATCCGCCAACACCTGGGACTTCATGGCTGATCTTGGCCGGATGGACAGGTCGAACTCGCTTAGCTTGATGGCCCATTTAGCCAGCCGGCCGGAGGTGTCGGGGCGAGACAGGATAGCTCGCAGGGGCTGGTCCGTAAGCACCACGATGGGATGGGCTTGAAAGTAAGGCCGAAGGCGCTGAGTAGAGACCACCAAGGCGAAGATAATCTTCTCAGTTTTTGAATACCTGGTCTCAGCGTCATGGAGTACCTTGCTGGTATAATAGATTGGCTTCTGGGCTCCGTCGGTATCCATGCGCACAAGCACGGAGCTAACAGCCTCGGGGAAGCGGCCAGATATAAAAAGAGCTCCTCTCCATTTTCAGGCTTGGACAGTAGCGGAGGAGTGGAGAGAAACTGCTTCAATTCTTCAAAGGAGCCCTGACACTCTTTCGTCCACTCGAAGCCGTTAATCTTGCGCAGCGCCTTGAAAAAGGTAGGCACCTCTCCGCCGACCTTGACATGAAACGACTCAAGGCCGCCACCCTCCCCGTCAGGCGCTGCACCTCCTTCTTGCTGACCGGAGGCCGCATCTCCAGGATGGCTCTGATCTTGTCGGGGTTGGCCTCGATCCCGCGCTGGGTCACCATGAAACCCAGGAACTTGCCAGCCGCTACTCCGAAGGCGCATTTGTGGGGTTGAGCTTCATCCGGTACCGGCGCAGATTGTTGAAAGTCTCCTCGAGGTCTGCTACATGGTCTTCTGCGTTGGTGCTCTTGGTCAGCATGTCATCCACATATACCTCCATGTTGCGCCCCAGCTGATCCTCAAAACCTTGTTCATTAATCTTTGGTAAGTAGCCCCGGCGTTTTTCAGTCCAAAGGGCATCACCCTGTAACAGTAGATCCCCTTCTCCGTGACAAAGGAGGTTGCTTCTTCATCTGCTGAGCTCATCTTGATTTGATTATACCCCGAGAACGCATCCATGAAACTGAGCGTCCCATGCCCGGAGGTGGCGTCTACCAGCTGGTCGATTCGGGGGAGCGGGAAGCTGTCCTTGGGACACGCCTTATTGAGGTCGGTGAAATCCACGCACATTCTCCAGCTTCCACTGGCCTTACGAACCATCACGACGTTCGCCAACCAGTCGGGGTAGCGCACCTCACGGATGTGGCCAGCCGTCAACAGCTTCCGCACCTCCTCGTCAACAGC
>UESW01004142.1:973430-1099459 GCA_900491605.1 Calamus simplicifolius
ATCTCCATCCGAACAAGCCATCGGCCATCTGGGGAGAAACTAATGGCATTGACCTCAATGACCTCTCCATCTATCCGGCATCTGGATCCTCAACCCAAAGAAGGGTCCAATCTCAAAGTGGGCAGCTGCCATTTCGAAACACAACAGATCAAATCCCAACAAGCTTCTTAATCCGCCTTCCTCCAGCACCATCCAAAATCCCAACCAAAAAGTGTCCGACTAAACAAAACGGACCCGTGAATCAAATCAAGATTTCCACTGTCGCAAGTTCCAAGATTCGTCACTCATTTCTCCACCACCCTACGTTGTAGGATTTGGCCGGTGCGGCTCCGGCGATGATAGCTCAAGACTGGGACAGGGTTAGGCCTTCAAAAATAAAGATCTCTTCCCTTCTGGCGGCGGCTATCCTCCACGGAGTCCTTTTTCTGGACCTCCGCTTGTCCTCTCGCGCTCAGATTCCCTCCCTAACTCTCTCTCTCTCTGGCATTAGGAGGATGGGCAGGCGATTACCTGGAGGAGGTGTGCGCCAGGGTGAAGGAGGGAGTCACCTCCAACTCCTTTTATTCTCCCACGCGATGCCTCGGATCAAGGGAAAATGGAACCCATCCGACACGCGAAGACCGAGAAATCAGACGTCGCATCGGGACCTAAACGTCAGAAGGAAGTCAAGATGCCAGGTGTCCCCAAAATAAATACTAGGAGTTACATTCCCCACAATTAATTACCGGGGTTACATTCTCCCTCCTTATAAAAATTTTGGAAATTGATAAATAAAATTTGAATTTAGATATTCTTCATATAATCAACTAAATCTTTATTCAAAGGTCTCATCGATACATCTTGATATAGTATTAAGATACAAATAATTGTAGATATTTCTTTTCATTTCTTCCTCAAGTTCCCAAGTTTTTCATTTCCTCCTCAAGCTACCAAATAGCCTCCATTTACTCCACTGAACCTTGATATAAGGAATGCTACACCATCTCAGAACTTGATCCTTGCGGTCCACGATGCACACAAGATGATCTTCATAGGTCAATTCTTTCTTAAGCTAAATTGGTTCATAACGGAGCTTAGAATATTCCTCCTCAATCATAAAGATATGAAACACATTAAACACCCCAAAGAGTAATGAAAGCAGTGCTAAGCTATAAGCCGCCTCCTATATCTTGATCAAAATCTCAAATGGCCCAATGTATTGTGGACTCAGTTCACCTCTAAACCCAAACCTCATTACATCATTGGTTAGTAAGACTTCCGAATGATCTTCAACCTGAAAATTTAAATCTTTCTGTTTGACATCAACATAACTTTTCTATTAACTCTGAGCTACATGAAGCTGCTTTAATTAATGATACTTTTTTCATAATTGCTAAACCAGCTCATCCAAAATTTTCTCTCTCTCATCTCATCTCAATATGAAGGGAATCTACACCTTATATCATAGACAATTGAAATGAATCCATTTGAATTGGCTTGGTAACCATTAAAATAAGCAATTTCACTAAGGATAAGAAGTACAAGCACTTTCTAAATCCATCACACAGGCTCGTAGTATATCATCTAAAATCTAATTGGTTCATGCAATTGTCCATCTATTTGAGGGTGGAAGGCTGGACAGAAATTCAGCTTAATCCACTAAGCTTTATGAAAGACATCATCGAATTAGGAGAGTGAGACAAATGGGTTCAGACTCAATTTACTACTAAACCAGAAACAAATATTAACATCTTTATCTCACTAAAATTTCATCCTCAAATTAAATGTCCACTAATTTTGTACCATTATAGATACTCACTAGCAAACTTTTATTTCATTCCTAGGTACCCAAATGACGTATCCAACTTTCAAAATTAATTTGATCTTTCTACCAAATAAAATTGAATTCCTTAAGAAGTATTTCTTTCCTGTCATCTTTATATATATATATATATATATATATATATATACTTAACTCACAATACAATCATCATAAATATCATAGAGTCCATCACAAGTATTATGTCATCCATTCTTAAGGTTAATAACCTATATCAGTTACTGTTAATTCCTCGATAAGATAGTTCTAAATTCTTTGACTTAGATATAAGATAGTTTTCTTCCAATGCTCTCTCAACTCATAAATAGTTGAATGTGCCATTAATCATTACGACACTTATTTCAATCATCATAACATACTAGGTTTCACTCTTGAATACTTCAAGCTAACATCAATGAACATTATGCAATTATTTAGGATATCTTTCATAATTATCATAATCAACTAATTTAATTTTTTGAATAATATTGCCATCATTAATCACCGGTATAATTATTTATCAATAATACCACATAACCAATCAATTTCTCTTGAATATAGTATATTCTCAATAATATTATAATTTAAATGATTCAAATCCTCGAATCAATTATTTTGTTACCAATGACTATCAAAATCACCTAAAATTATGTTGGTTTTTATAGATTATGCAATGTCTCATGCCATATCATGACCAACTAATTTAAACCCTTGAATATCTCAAAGTGACTTCACTAATCTAGCTCAGATGGATACATGACTTATAAGGTCATAAAGATTAAAATGCACTTACATCCGAAAGACATAAAAAATTATAGTAATCTCTCTATGACTGAAAGTGATATTAGATGTATCCTTAACCATAATCCATAATTGCAATAATCAAAATAAAATCATCCCCCTCCTTTTTTTTAGCAATAATTACGGCTGATTGATAATTTATCCATCCTAGAAAAGATACTTAGGAACTATGAAAAAAAAAATAGCATGCACGATAAATTAATGAATAGATATCTTGATTTAAAAATCTATTAACAGATAAAATCCCCATGAAATTCTTTATCAGTGGAGTTTATCTTATTCTTATTACTGCTAAAATCTTTCACTTTCTACCATCAAAATATTTGATCATTTATAACCAAAATCAGTTCTAAAGATTAATAGAGTCTACTACTCTCAAAACTTAAATAGTAATTATCTCAAAATTTAAAATTTTATATCCTAAATGGTCCATCAAGATATATATGCAGTCAACTATTTCATTAGCATCAATATCAACCATCTCCATATCTAGCAAATTAACAATCAGTTTTGAACATGCAATATCCATAATAAAAGTTCTCTTAGTAAAATTCACTATATATACTTATCCATCCAGACTCAAATTCAAAGTACTCAATTGTAATTGATCAAAATATGTAGTTAACTATTTCATTACCAAAATATCATCAATATTAATCATCTATAACTAGCAGATTAGCTCATAATCTTAACTTACAATATCAACAATGTAAGTTCTAAAAAAAATTCATTATACATCCACATTCAAATTCAGATTTAATAACTCCAAATCCACATATCTCAATTGCAATATGGACATAATGATGTTATTTAGTCATATTAGTCATCAATTGCAATTTTAACTACTATATATATTCCATATATTCATCTATCTTTTATTGCATATCCAATTAAATTTTATCTACCCATATTATTTAAAGATCTGAAACTGCTACGAGCCATTTTCAACAAGTTTGACGAAACTAAAACCTCTAGAAGCCCCTTGCCTCCCCACTAATCAAGGTCACCAGCCTGGGAGTCCCATTATATCATTGGCTTCAGGTACGATGGTTCATTCTTAATTCCTATCAAATTTATATTTCAATTAATATCTTGATAAACTTTAAATTTCAAGCTTTCAAACATAATTCCTGAAATTCCTTTAAAGTATAATTGTCTCAATATCATCCTAGTATTTTGCCTAGAGTGTCATCATGCATGTGTCCCTAAGGTCATAACCTAGGCTCTGATACCATAAAAGCTGTCACGCCCCAGACCCAAAATTTTGAGCTAGGGTGACAACCCGCGCATGCCGGGCATGCAAGGCGTCCCGAAATTTACACATTGATCAATATAAGGCAATAATTATAATTAGGCAATTCAAATCCATAACTTAACACAAACCATAAATATAAGTTTGGGCTACAAGCCCTACACACAAGTAATACTGGGGTTACAATGATATGGAACTGATTTATATAGAAGCTCCATCTACCCCATAAATCCATCTTCAATCCTGAGGCTCTGAAAAACATTGTGAGATTTACATGAGCTCACACTCAATAAGTAAGCCTATAATAATATAAAATAGTCATATATCATCATATCTTATCAAGATATTATCAAGTCATAATTTCATAAACTTCCATTTCAAATGCATTTATCATGCTATCAGAACAAGCATATCACCACTCAAATTAATTTGGAAGCTTATACAATAAATACCAAAAAATGCATTGTAAACAACCCACTGTTTATATGATCATTTTTATATTATATTTTATGTGTCCCACGGCCCTGCTACACCTCAATCAGAGCACATCCTCTAGATGTGTGTGGCCTCCACATGCCACCTCATCGTCAATCATAGCACATCCTCTAGATGTGTGGCCTCCACATGCCATATCATCGTCAGTCAGCACATCCTCTAATGCGTGGCATGCCATATCATCATCAGTCATAGCACTCTAGATGCGTGTGGCCTCCACATGCCACATCATAATCAATCAGCACACATCCTCTAGATGTGTGTGGCCTCCACATGTCATATCAACGTCAATCAGAGCACATCCTCTAGATGTGTGGCCTCCACGTGCCATATCATCATCAAACAGAGCACATCCTCTAGATGTGTGTAGCCTCCACATGCCACGTCATAGGAGAACCGCGCGACACATATAAATATAATTCAGGGTCATCATTATATGCATATCACACATCATGCATCATCATAAGCATAATCTTTTCATATCACATAAATAGTGGTTTGTACGTTCTTAATCATTGCATATAACCAATTCACTTTGCAAAGTTAAAAATAAACATATACATCATATTGGCATAAACACAATAAACCATTACTTTGCAAATTAATACCAACTGTTATAGCAAATATTCAATTAAATACTCATGATACAGTTTACCAATTTCCAAAATAATAATAAAACTCAATTTCATAAGTATGCATAAAACTATAAATACAACAAATTTATAAAATTATTATATTTGGCTTACTTACCAGATTATGCAATAAATATCAGATTATGTAATGTAAACAAACCCACTGTTTATGTAATTATTGTTTTCGTATATATCCCACGGCCCTATAAATTAATCAGAACACATCCTCTAGATGTGTGAGGCCAAATGAGAACCACGGCGACACATACTAGTCTATTACAATGTTATCATCATACTTGCATGTCACTCATCATGCATCAATTTCTCATATTACATATACAGTGGTTTGTACATTATTAGCAAATGCATATGGTCATCCCATCATATTTTGCAAATAAAAGAATTTATATTTTTGCACATACACCAAGAAACTATTTCTTTCAAAATATTATCAGCTACTATAGTCATAATAAATGCTCATATGTAGATTTATGATACCATTCACAATAATCAAACCAAATAAACTTCCGTTTTCCTTATCTCATAATATACTTGCAAACTATAAAACCATGAGTTATAAATTATTAATTATAAATAGACTTACTTACCTCGGTACGCTAATCCCAAATGGTTAACCAGGTATTTGGACATCTGGGTACCTTAACAATGTTATCTCCATCCGAAACAAGCCATCGGCCATCTGGGGAGAAACTAATGGCATTGACCTCAATGACCTCTCCATCTATCCGGCTACATCTGGATCCTCAACCCAAAGATGGGGTCCAATCTCAAAGTGGGCAGCTGCCATTTCGAAACACAACATATCAATATCCCAACAAGCTTCTTAATCCGCCTTCCTCCTGCACCATCCAAAATCCCAACCAAAAAAGTGTCCGACTAAACAAACACCGGACCCGTGAATCAAATCAAGATTTCCACTATCGCAAGTTCCAAGATTCGTCACTTCATTTCTCCACCACCCTACGTTGTAGGATTTGGCCGGTGCGGCTCCGGCGATGATAGCTCAAGACTGGGATAGGGTTAGGCCTTCAAAAATAAAAGATCTCTTCCCTTCTGACGGCGGCTATCCTCCACGGAGTCCTTTTTCTGGACCTTCGCTTGTCTCTCGCGCTCAGATTCCCTCCCTAACTCTCTCTCTATGGCATTAGGAGGATGGGCAGTCGATTACTTGGAGAAGGTGTGCGCCAGGGTGAAGGATGGAGTTGACCTCCAACTCCTTTTTTCTCCCACGCGACGCTTTGGATCAAGGGAAACAGGAACCCATCCGACACCCGAGAAATCAGACGTCGCATCAGGACAGTCAAGATGTCAGGTGTCCCCAAAATAAATACTAGGAGTTACATTCCCCACAATTAATTATCAAGGGTTACAGGTATCATCTTCTTGTTTCTCCTTGTGCTTCTAGATTTTAAGAGATTGCAATTTGGGACTAAGTCGATTTTAGTTTGGGGATTGCGCTCATGGCCTTATCATTTACTTCTTATATTTTGAAATACTCAGGAAGGCCATAAATATTATCAAAACTTACGGGTATCATCAAATCAACTACTAACTTCCATTATTTTATGCTAGTGTCGTTTGCCCAAGCTAAATGGTTGCAAGGGATTTACAAAACGGGCCTCTTGCTCTGTTAACAGATCTTCAATTCAGCCTTGTGGTGCAGACTCATTTATTAAGTCAAGTGATGCTTTTTTTGTTTCTCTCCACTTGCTTGATTTTAGGCTATGTTTGGATCTTTGGAAGGGAAGGAAGGTGAGAGCAAAAAGAAGGGATGGAAGGAGAAGGAATGGTTGTTCTTGTTCTTTGTTTGGAAAGGATGGAGGGGAAATGTATATTAATTATCTTGTTTGGATAGAAAGGAGAAAAAGGAAGAAAAAAAGTTATGTGACAATTATATATTTTTAGAATAGGGAATGATCAGTGACAATAAAGAATGAAGAATAGAAATGAAGGATATTTTGGTCTTTCAAAAAAATGATTTAAACATTTTTTTCTCCCAAGCTTATCCTTCGATTTTGGTGTTAACAAAATTATCATCATATTGAGGGAGAAAGAAGTGAAACCGGTTACTCTCATTCCCTTTTCCCTCTTTCTTTCATCCTCCTTCCAAACAAGTAATTTACAACCTTTCTTCTTCTTTTTTTTTTCCCTTCCTTTCATTCACTTCAAATTCAAACAGACCCAGTAAAAAAAAAAAAGGTTATTTGAGATTTTGGTTACCCAGTACGGTCTGATGTATAAATAGATTGGGAATTTGGGATAGGCCAAGTTCCAATTTCAACCCAGGGCTCAAAGCTTAGACATGATCCAGGCTAGTGCCACAACAGACTTCATCCAACTCTGGGCAACTCTTCTCCCTAACACCTGATTTTTCCAATCCTAATGCAATTCCAATTGAAACATTTTGATACAACCATCAAGAGACTTTAGCAACAAACTTTTTATACTTGAGAGGAGGATACAACGTAGCGAACCGAATGCAAAACTTCTTTGAAAACATAACAGGGTCAAAACAAACTTCTAATTCTGTGGTTAGAAACAGAATTATATCCACGACAATACAATTAGTGGACCTGGTTATGCTGATTCATTGGTAATTCTATATATTTTCCCTTGAGACCCACCCGTCTGGAAATATGAACAATTTTTTATCTCCAAATCCATTAAGCAATCCCCATGAAAGGTTGATCTCATTCACGGAACAACTTTAAAACCAAATCTTTGCCAGACTCGAGAATGACGAAGCATTTAGACTTTCCAGTTTGCATCAATCAATGCTTTGTGAGTTGTGACTTTCTCTCACCTGGTAAGCACTATTTTTGTGTCAGTTTCCCTTACGCTTCTGACTAGAAATAAAGCTGTGCACATGGGCTTGCGTGCAAATATCAACCAACTATAATTTATTTTAGGTGATTCATTAATTAACCAAATGCCACATTGACCTCGTTAAGCTTAGTCTTCACACACACACACTCGATAAAGCTTAGTCTTCACACACACACACACACACACACACACACACACACACAAAAAAGAAAAAAGAAAAAATAGAAAAAAAAGAACTTATTTAGAGCTTGATGACGAGGAGAGCTTCTAGCCAGACAATTTATATATATAGCGAGTTCTAATGAACTTATGATGTATAATATTAAATTTTTTCCGCTAGTAGTGGCATGGGTGGTAAAAATTTTGGAGAATCCATCCAGTTCTCCAGCTCAATACGTTGACTTCGGAGTGAGTAGCTAGTAATGTTTTGAAAATTAGACCAGGTCAATTGGTTGATCATCAATTTGATTTGATTTTATTATTAAAATTGACTTTTATATAATATGATGAAAACTGAAAAAATTTATTGAATTAATCGGGTTTTAAACCGGTCTAATCTGATTTTTAAATTTTTTTTAATTTTTTTATTTGAATTATATTTATTTTTTTTTATATTATTAAATTAAAAATTAATTATAATTATCTGATTCAATGAAACTGATTTATTCGATCGAATCGTTTGACCCATGATTAAATATTAAGCTAGTTCGTTGTTCGGTTCAATTTTCAAATCATTGGTAGCTAGTAATTGGCCTGCAACTAACTAGGCGAGCTAATTAAAATGAAGGGCATCGTTTAATGTCGAACTGGTCGCCACCTTTAGTGCATGCACGTGGACTATAAATAATACTGGTATATAATTATATATCCAACAAAATCATGATATAAACTATAGATTATGGTGAAATGCAATCTATTTTAACAGTCAACCCGAATCGTGGAGTATCCATGGGAGTCTTTGTTGTGATATTGTGGGTCTTCACTTTGTTATAATGAGTCCCATCTCTATCAACCATCTCATATGGCATGCCCATCAGAAAATAAATGCATGTATGTATTACCTTGGTGGCTTATTTCTCTAGGAATTCCAGAGTCATCTTATAGCTCCTTTTCAAGATGACGACGTAATATTATCAAGCTACTACTTGATTCGCTCTGAGTTCTTCCATTCATGATTGATTAGAAACTTTATAAGAAGATGATAAATTAAGGCAATAGATTTAAGAAATAATGTTGTATGTGGTAGGCATATTGACAACCACAAAATCCATCAACGTTGTTTTAGAGTTCAGTTCATCTCCTATTGTAACTAAGAGAGGGATTATATCTTCGAGTTGAGTGGGTTTACCTATGAAATTGATCAATGGTATTTCAGTCACTCATAGGCGATCTATACTATCCCTATCTTTGGGAAAGCTTCATAGTATAATATAATATGAGTTTTCATTATCTACTAATTTTTTTCTATTCAATAGTACACTACTGTCATTAAGACAACCAAGTCATCTCGATAAGGAACTTGCACTCCTTAAAAATATTCACTTGAGAAGGTAATAATTGGTTCCTCAATCTTTGGCCTTTTCATGAAAGATTCCTTGAAATGCATCTATCAAGCAATGGCTTTTCTCTTGAAGAAGTCTCATCTTCTATTGTTGGTCTATCATAATACATGTTGACGGTCATAGTGGTAGATTGATTGTCTGGCTTTCCTTTAGTTAGGAACTCTTATTTACAGTCCTACACTACCGAAGAATGATTTTGTATATATCAATCAAGATAACCTTTTCGTATGAGGTCTCAATTTTATCTTTCATATATTGGTATTCTTAAGTGTTATGGCCATGGTCTCGATAGAACCGACAATACTTTTTTAATATCTTTTGTCGAGATTTATCTTCATCTTGCTAGTTCATTGGACATAGTTTTCATGGCCTATCCACATGAATATTTGTCTTTGTAAAGTATTGAGATATGTATACCTTTCAAACATCCGAAAAGGGGTTTTTGACACGCTTCCTACCCGTTTAAAGTTTTTTTCAAGATTTCTTGGCTTTTAATTATCCTTCTTAGACCGCTTCTCCAATAAGTTATGAGGGTTTCCTCAGCATTAAAGAATTCTCAATATGGCTAAGTAGCTTGTTGAAGTCCTTAAAAGGCCATTTCACTAAAAAGAAGCTAAATTTGAAATTCTTCAAACCATCCATCAGAGTTGCAATTACTACTGAGGTATCTAGATCTTGAACATTTAATGCTTTTAATTTAAAGTACTAAAAGCAGTCCCTTAGCTATTTCTCTTTCTTCTACTTGATAGTCATCATGTTTGTAGAGGTCTTCTAATACTTTCAACTATTAATGAAGCGACCAATGAATAATTGACTAAGCTATTTAAAGGAATTGATGGAGGTTGATTTGAGAATGGAATGCTACATTCGAGTTTCTTTTTACGAGGTAGCGGGGAAGACTACATCAAATGCTTTACGTAATAGCAATTTTTTTTTAAAAGTTCTCTAAATGGTCAACAAAATCCATTGCCTTATTATATGGTATATATAACTATGGCATCTTGAAATTTAGAAGCAATGGTTCAACCAGTACCACCTTAGTGAATGGAGGCTCGATTATAAGGTTAATTTGTCAAGCAAATTAACTTGCTCCCTAACTTTGAACTTGCTCAATCACAACTCTAATTTTTTTGATTTATCTCCTCAAGCTACCAATCTATCTATCATTTTAGGTGCATTTCGGTTGACCATTTGTTCAAACAGGAGAACCAATCTTGTGGTTCTTCCTCAAGTCAACTAGGACAAATAACTTGTACCCTTTGATTCTACGGGTGGTCATTGGGCTCATTGGTAGGTTGGTTTAGGCCAACAAATTGGCAAACCCTCTAGTTAGCTTCAAATTGATCTCTAGAGCGGGTCTCTTGGTAGACCAAATTCATCAGCATTCTACATATTAGGTTAAGGTGATGAACTGCTCTAGAGATTTGATGGCAATGCTGGAACAGGAGTTAGAGCAAGATTTATCAACTATCTCATTAAATCTAGGGAGTTAGTAAGAACACGGCTCACTCCATCTTGAAGAACACTCATCCTTAAATCCCAACATTTCGATGGCATGACTGGATGCTTCTACTTGCTTTTTATCCAAAATCGATCATTGCTTACCAATGAACCAGATGTATCTTTGCTCAAATGTTAAAGCACCATCTAGCCAATATCTTCCACAAGGAAAGAAGACAAGTGTAAAGGTTCAAGAGTTTTCCTTCATGAAAATTTTGGCATTTAAGCCAACTAAAAGTGGATAAGGAAGGATCATCGGGCTCTTAGGTACTATTTGAAAGAAAAATATTATCCATGGATAAGTGTACGGGATAGAATTTATCCCCGGACTATCTCTAGGGATATCCCTTGGCTATCCCATTGATCATATCAAATGCAAAAAGGTAAATCCATAGGATAACATTTTTTTTACTTTTATTTGAATGGATAACCAGCTATTCCTGCAATTTCTAGGAAATAATTGAGGGATAACCTATGGCATGGTTAACCATGGATTATTCCTTTAGTTAACTTTATTCTTAGCTATCCCTCTTATTCCTATTTCAAACACTACCTTAGATGAACTACTCAACACCTTAAATAAGGAACGAGGAAAACTTTTGGTTTAGAATGATTTAGGTGGCTTTTATAGATATTTGAAAGAATTATTTTTTTAAAGCTAAACTCTTGTACTCTTGATAATTTTAGTTTCGAAAGAATTAGCACTATAAAGGATATTCTTCAAATAAATCAGTTAATTTTTTAAAATATTTTTTTTACATTAAAAAAAGAAGAATTCTAACTAAATTACACTAAATTGGTGGTTACAGAAGAAAATTCTGTTCTCATTAAGATTTTTTTTTTTTCTCCATATTAGTGTTGGACTCTATCACGTGCCACTATAGAACAGACTGCATCAATTCCTTTATTTGATTACGGTTTCCTGGTATCAATCATGTGTACCACACGTGCCAATGTGTCAACTTCTTGCATGACTTTAAATGGAACCGTGATCTAGTGGAGATGAAGTTCTCAGGGAACGTAAGCGTGGTATCCCGAGGGGCAGTTGACTGTTGACCCCATCTCTTCTAGATGAATCAATCCACGGGGGGCTATTGATGAACTCCACCGGCCACCACCGGTCAATAGTACGGTGACGTTCACTTGTTATTGAAGTCAAAGAAGTGGATTCGTACAAGGTGGGACAGATATTCGTTTTCTTTCTCCTTTAATTTTGGCATGAAAAAATTTTTTTTGGCACAAAATGTTCCTCAATCCTACGTGGCGCTCGCTTGGCAACTCTATTGCTATGTTTGGATGAAAAGAAAAAGTAGAAGGAAAGAAAATTAGGAGAAAAAAAAAATGAAAGGAAAGAAAATTAAAGAGAAAATATTTTCTCTCCTTATGTTTGGATGAGTGAGAGGAAAATAGAGAAGAGAGAAAAGTTGATAATTTACAATGACAATAATATCATTGTTATAGATGATTAAAAAAATGTATCGGTTGTTTTTTTGGAAGGGTCAATATTGGAATGAAAAAAAAAGAGCACTTTTTGAGTTTTCTCTTCGAAATCTCTCCGGCTTCGTAGAGAAAACTTTTATATGGGGCTCATCATTTTTTTTCCTTTATTTTTCCTTTTAGTTTTCTTTCCTCCCGACTTTTCTCTTCGTCCAAATAAGATAAATTTTATTTTTTTCCTATTTTTTTCTTTTTTTTTTTTTTTTCCTTCCTAGTTTTCTCTCTATCCAAACAGCCCCTTGTCACTCATCACAACAGAGGCCACCTCCCTCTTGCCACGTGATATATTGTGGGAAGTTTTTGAATTCAGTTCTCCTTTTTGAGCTGCCCTTATGCTTGAAAAAAGAAAATTAATCAACTTATATTGTCACAAAAAAAAATTACATCTAGCGTGCAGCCAACGTATGCAGCAAGTGACATTAATGCACGTTTAGCGCATCATCTCGGAGATCTAAGAGCAGAGGACCCCTTAGCTGGCCGGTATCTGTCATTGAATTGGAAGTAAAGAGCCATTTACTAAAAGGTGGCATATATTTAAGACCCATTTACTAGCATAACCAGTGTATCATTATTCCCATTTACTTGCCTAGCTACGAGCCATTGGAGTCAATTAATAAATCTCGTTGATGGAAATTGATATGACGAATATAAATATGAGGAACAAAAAGTTTATAATAAAGACATAAAGGTTAATTGGGAAAAACTTTATATCACATTAATCGAACTAGACTAAGCTACCTCCCCCCATCCATTATGCAACCCCACTAATAAGCCTGCCTCATAGGATAAAATGATCACAGGATAGCAGAAAACAAGCAACAAAATGACACCATCCAAAACATATTCTAGTGGCAGATGAAAATAGTTCAAATTCTCATTTAGGAGCCATTATTGAGATAGTAGATTAATCGATGACTTGAATATTGTCTTCTAATAGTAATATTATATAAGTTGATTTTATAAAAATTCTTTTTTCTATTGTTAAATTACAACCTGTAGCCATTGTTTTTACAATATCTGGAATTCATGCCAAAAAAAAAAAGAAAAAAAACTAATTTATCTATTTTGAGTTTTGGATTAGGTTTTGACAATTAGATGGATCATTTATTTATCCTGCAATAGTTAATAGCTAAACAGTTATGGAGTAAACAACACTATTCTTAAGAATTAAGGTAGTGTTTGATAGCCTAAAAGCTATCCCTGGATAAATGTACAGGATAGCATTTATCCAGGGAATAGCTGAGAGAATAAGCATTTTTTTAAAATTACAAGTTTGCCATCAAGGGATAATATTAGTTGTTCCTGGGTTCCCTAAGGAATAAGTTCAAGGGATAACCCATGGTTAACCATGGTTAACCATGGGTTATCCCCTCTAGTTAAATTTTTTCAGACCTATCCCTTCTAGCTATAGCATTTGGGAATAAGGAGGGATATCCCCTGGATATCCCTCCTTATCCCCCATATCAAACACTACCTAAAAGTTCTCCCAGAGAAAGGAAACTGTAACCATCGCACTAATTAAAGCATAAAATAATACAGAATGAATTTAAATTTATTTGCCATTTTCTTTTCATTTGTGGTTGAACTGAACATTGTACATATCATGAGAAAGAATCTTTTTAAGTGTTAATTGGTAGTTGTTAGCCAATAACTATGCCAATGACTGGACCAATATTAATAGCTAATTTCTTGGCCAGCTAATGCAAAAACATACCATAAATTTCTCATGCCTCTTTGTGTTGACCCTGATCAAGTCCCATGCCTCACTTCAGTTGCTCTAACAGCTAATTTTTTGACCAATAGCTAATTCAAATAAATCTTAAATTTCTCATTCCTTTTGTGTGGGCCGTTAGTCCCACACCTCACTTCAAGCCAAGTTGAAGTAAAAGGTAGTTAAGACCACCAGCAGTATGTACTCGCTCTTAAAGAGACAAAGCCAACAAGAAGGCAGAAGAGAGAAATACGGACAGCAGAATTTCCTTTTGTTATTGTGAAATTTTAAACGTACTTACACTCCCGGTAATTTGACTGTAGTTTTATGCGTCTCTTTTCTCCACCCATTTAAACCTTCTTAGTTGTTTTCTGACAATTTTAGTGAATTATGCTCCTCAATTGAAGCACCAACTTCCCCCCCCCCCCCTTTGTCCTTTGATTCCCATCACCCCCCACACCCTCTCTACGCTTCTTAATACTATTTCAGAAGTGAGAGAAAAGAGAAAATAAAACCAAGAAACAACGAAATAAAGGATGAATTAAAGAATCGTCTTCAATTCTCTTCTTAAATAACAGCATGGGAAGTGCAGCAGCACCACCACCTCTCCTCACCACTAAAACCATTAGCATGCTTATGTTGGAGGAGGTGAACCACTTTCATCCATTCCCCACAACTAGCTAGAAGGTGGTGGCTTCCTTGCCGCAGCTTGGCCTTCATCACCTCCTCTCGCCAGCCCTCGCCGCCGGTCCTTTTAATAGGCTCGGAGAATTGCGTCGATTGTAAGGTAAAATTCTCCACCCACCATCATTCAACTACTAAATGATATATATAATTCACTTTGATGAATGGCTTTCGTGTGGAAGGTAGAGCAGGGATGAACCGTAACAATGGGAAGAGCCCAAAGACGGAGCTGAAGCTGAACCCATCGCCCACTCCACCGAGGGGAAGAGGGGGGCCATCAAGCAGGGTGGTGGCTGATGACGGCAACTCCCCCATTAAGTCGTCGTCGTCGTCGTCGTCGTCGTCGTCGTCCACTGTGTCACCACCAAGCTCATGCGTATCGTCGGAGGGGGAGCAGAAGCAGTCGAACAGCCCGGAGGCGACGTCTATGGTATTGGCTGGGTGCCCACAGTGCCTCATGTATGTCATGCTCTCCGAGGACGACCCAAAGTGCCCCAAGTGCAAGAGCACCGTGCTCGTCGACTTCCACCGTGGTAACAACAACCACAAGTCCAGGAAGGGGTAATTAATTAAAGATATGGCTTGTTTCACTGCTTCTCCTTCTACTACTACGTACTGCTGCTGCTACTACTACTGCTACTACTTCATCCTTTGATCTGTCAGCTATCCATCCAGTTCTACTCTTTATCTCGGTTTTTTTCATGCTTCATGGACCCTCCCCGTCCCTCCTCCTCCTCCTCCTCTCTCTGCATGGGGACGATGTAAACAGGCCAATCGTGTGCCCAAATTTTAATTTTCTAATCAAATATATATATATATAGTAATTTCGCTCTCTTTTTCTCTAACATGAAGTTTAGTATACTCTAATTAGTGTGATTCAAATGATCCATGCTTTTTCTTCAATATATGGCGTAAGAGCATCATTGTATTACGTTGAGGCACTAATGTAATACAAGCCATATGAAAGAAGAGAAGATAGCCAATTAATCTCAGTAAAGTAGCTTATCCTATCAAATTTCTTATCAAAAAGAAAAAAACACCACGCTAAACCTTGCAGGCCAGTATATGACAAAAATTGCAAGAGAGAGAGAGAGAGAGATAAAGAAGGCATTGGACAGAAAATGGAGGCATAGTGTTCGGATTAAATCCATATATGAATATTGTGCAATAACAAAACATAGTGGCAGGACCACTGAGATTAGTCGAATAAGGTGGATAACCCTCTTCTAAGACGGGAGGGCCTTTTAACTCCAACCCCTATCCTATACCCACATCCCTTCCAAACTCCAGGTTCCAGTTAAACCGAGCCCAGCGTTCGCCGGCGGCGTGGTATCGAGAACGGTGGCCAAAACGAGGGCTGGCTGCGATGGGATCGTAACGCTGTCCTCTCATCTTAAATGACGAGAGCGCACCATCCAAAACTAAAGCTTGATGGTGAATTAGACGGTGGATGATTTATTTAATGATATTAACACCTCTTATATCTCATAAATTTTGCTAATGGGGGCCTCACCATTCAGCTTATAATCCCTGCGGGCGAGAATACAATTTAGCCTCAACCGAATTAAAGCGAAGCTAAACAGAGTCCACAGCATTCAGAGAGAGAAGAAGAGTAGTTAGAGGCATTGAAAGGAGAGACTATTTTAGATTGAAATCCCATAAAATCAAATAAATGCACCAGTAAGGCAGTTGAGAGTAATGAGAGCGATTATGTCAAACGATGAATACCAAGCTCTGTCCACCCCTCTCTTCATCCTCCCATTTAAATACATACAATACTAACATCATGGCACAACTAAATGAAAAGGGTATCCCTGCTGCCCTAGTTTAATTGGTCCACACACAACTAATTGCACTATACCACACACAACTAAATGAAAAGGGTATCCCTGCTGACACTTTACCTCTCTGCTTCCACATTTCATCTAACACATGTTAAGAGACAAATGAGAATAATTGAAATCCAAATTTCTCTTTCTAATGCTTTCTCATAAGCAGGAGTCTAATAGCATAAAAATGAAGTGTAGAAAGGAATCCATCACGGAAGGCAGACTCATGCTACATAACCTATTTACCATTAAGGGTCGTCCTTATATATTTTTAAAACACTATACACCTTAAGGTATCAGAGAAAAGCTTCTTGTGGCTTGTAGCAAATATTTGGTGCCAATGTTGGTTGCCTAAATGCCTACATTAACGCGCAACCAAACAACAACAAGATGTAGAAGACGAGGAATCTTTTGGTTTACCACCACAAAGGCAGACCGGTTAATAGTTTCAGAAGTGCAAACATTATTGTCAAAGCATTCATGAACCTTTTGTTGAGGTTGAGTAGTTGAATAGCAGTGGGATCTCTTCGCTGGAGAAATATCATGGGCTTTTATCCTATGTTGCCAATAATCAGATTAGCGCAGTGATAAAAGGCTAGCCTTTGAATCCGTTGGTCACGGGTTCAAACCACTGTTGCAAGCCCTCTTGCGAGGCTATTCTGGAATCCCCAATCCACGAAGCCCGTTCCTTTCCTTGGCCACTCCACGTGATCCCATGGCTGGACCACGCCCTTGCCACTCCACGCGATCGTCCTGCGAGCGTAGCGTCCGGCTTCTTCTGCTAGACGATGCTAGAGAACTAGTTGTTGGGAAAGCTGGAACACTAAACCTGTCCCGTTCGATCTGAGAAATAAGGAGAAGGAATAGGGAGAAAATGGTTCCTGGGAAAGCTGGAACACTAAACCTATCCCGTTCGATCTGAGAAATAGGGAGAAGGAATAGGGAGAAAATGGGACACCTGTGGAATAGGGAGAAAATGGGACACCTATGGATCCTCACTGGTTCTTGGGAGGCGTTCGATCTGAGAAATAAGGAGAAGGAATAGGGAGAAAATGGTTCCTGGGAAAGCTGGAACACTAAACCTATCCCGTTCGATCTGAGAAATAGGGAGAAGGAATGGGGAGAAAATGGGACACTTGTAGAATAGGGAGAAAATGGGACACCTGTGGATCCTCACTGGTTCTTGGGAGGCGACACCTGTGGATCCTCACTGGTTCTTGGGAGGCGGGCGTACAAGATAGAGGAGGAAGAAGATGAGAGGGTGATGAGGGAGAAGAATTTCTTAGAAGATAGAGGAGGAAGAAGATGAGAGGGTGATGAGGGAGAAGAATTTCTTGGAAGAAAGGAATCTGCTTCTCATTCATCCATCTACAAAGCCTAAAACTAGAGTTTAAATAGTGAGCCAAATGGGCTTAGCCCAAACTCAACAAAAACTCTAATGGACTAACCCAATAAGATTAAAATAATCTCTAAGCCCGTATATACCCCTGACTTGATTTAATCTCAACCCTTGGACCCATACCCAACACAATACAAGTTAGCCCAACCTAGGCCTTGATAGCACCACACCAGGCCTAATAATCTTCATTTTGGTACTTTAAGGCCTTAGCACGTTCGTTGTCTCCATCAGCTGCATCAATGAAAAGTTGTCTCATGGAAGAACCTTGGTCAGTGCATCTACTGGGTTCTCATTGGTGTGACCTTCACTAGCTCTACCTCATCTTCTTCCACCAGCTTTCTATAATCGATGCCTTCCTTCTGAGAGTATCATTTGGCCACTAGTCTTGCCTTATACCCGATATTTTCTTGCTCTGAAAGCCCTTCCTTATGCTGATAAACCTATTTTCAACCAATGGATTTATTTATTTTAGCAACTGGACCAACTACCATATGTCATTCTTATGGAGAAATTGCATCTCCTTTTTCATAGCTTGGATCTATTTATCTTTGTCCTAGCTTTCCACAGCTTTCTCATAGGTGTAGGGGTTTCCATTCTCTATCACCGAGGCATATGACACCGAATCCTCGAAGCTGTATTGAACTGATGGTCGCACGTTCCTCTTGGGCCTGTGTAGCGTGATCCTAATATCAATTCCCTGTCCAGCTGCATCCTACTGAACTCTCTGACTTTTGTTCCCTCTGTCAGTCCTCTCCATCTGAATCTCAAATCCTTCTAATCCACTAGCAAATGGCAGGACTGTGTAAGAGGTCATCTGACTAGTGTTACCTTATTGTACCTCATGCAGCTCCTGCTATGCTTATGTGCCATCTCTCCTCTAGAGATCAAGCTCTCATTGAAGATCACATTCCTGCTGATGACAACCTTCTTCTCCAAGGGGTTCCATAGTTGAAATCCCTTGATTCCACATGGGTAACCCAGAAACATCATCTTCTTTGATCTGGCGTCCAGCTTGCTCCGCTTCCTAACACCAATATGCACATATGATGTTCATCCAAATACTCTCAGATGATTCAAGCTTATCTTTTCTCCAGACCATATCTCCTCTAGAATGCCCCCATCTAACCTAGTGTATGGTAACCGATTGACCAAATAGCTCGCTACATTTACTGCGTCAATACAGAACATCTTTGAAAGCCCTACCTATAACCTCAAGCATCTTGCCTTTTTCAACAGTGTTATGTTCATTCTCTCAGTCACCCCATTCTATTGAGGAGTTTTCATTATTAAGAAGTACCTTTTGATGCCCCACTCCTCATAAAAACTCTGAAACTCCTTGATGGTGTATTCTTCACCATTATCTGATCTCAAACACTTCACACTCCTTCCCTACTCCTTCTCTACCTCAATCTTTCATATTTTGAACTTGATAAAGACCTCTGATTTCTCCTTTATGAAGTAGACCCATAACTTCTTTGAGAAATCATCTATCAGGATGAAGAAGTATCTGGCCTCATTCCTTACAAAAACTGAGGCTAATCCCTAGATATCTATGTGTACTAGCTCCATGGGTTCTGCACTTCTAGCCGTGCTGACTGAGAACTGCGCTCTTTTCTGTTTTCTCATCTGATATGGCTCATAAATCTCCATATCTTCATCACTCAGGTCTGAAAGCAGCCCTCTCTTGCTCAATTCTTTCATCCCTTTGTCTTTCATGTGGCTTAGACGGTAATGCCACATCCTATATACATCCTCAAGCTCATGTTTCATAGTTGTTACCTCAGATTTTTTGGTCACCATAGAGCCCTTCATCCTGTATAGGTTGTTCTTTAGTATTCTCTCTCTTATAACTACCATAGCTCCATTGGAGATATTCAGAACTTCACTCTTGGTTTGACTATTGAAGCTATATCAAGTCTACTCTAGATACCCTAATAACATCAGATTCTTCTTAAGTTCTGGAACATGCTTCACGTTGGTAAGAGTACGCACCATGCTATCAAACATCCTCATCCTCACTATGCCAATTCCTGCTACCTTGTAAAGGTGATCATTTCTAAGAGTCATACTTTTCTCATCAACCTCCATGTAAGTGCTGAACCACGACCGGTTGAGAGGGTAATGATGAGAACAAGCTGAATCCAGGATAATATTTCTATGTTGTACCTATGATCATTTGATACCAGTAAGAGATCATCCTCTACCTTCTGATCTGCAACTGTATTCGCTGATTCAGATCCTTCCTTTTTTTCCTTCTGATTTTTTTACTTAGGACAGTCCCTCTTGAAATGGCCTACCTCACTACACTTGTAGCACTTAGCTTCTCTCTTGCCTTTCTTGAACTTTAACTATCCCCTAGGCTTGCTTCTGTCCCTGCCTCTGCCTAACCTTTCCCCCACTTATAGATCCTCTTGGAGAACAGCTTTCTTGGTCATCTTCTCCCTTTGCTCATTCATCTGAAGTACTGAGATAATATTTTTATAGAACAGTGTCTCCTTTTTATAGAGCAGCATCGTGACCAATGAGTCATATAATGTAGGCAGTGAATATAATAGTAGTAGTGTCTTAACTTTCTCCTTTATCTTGATCCCAACATTCAGCAATTCATTGCTCATCTAGTTGAACACTTGGATGTGAGCCAACATATCTCTACCTTCTGCCATCGGAAAATTATAGAGGTACTTCTTCAATATCAATTTATTGCACATGTTCTTCCCCATGTAGAGGGTATGCAACTTTATTCAGAGTCCATTTAGGGTCTTCTCCTTCAGCACTGAATAAAGGGCTAAATCTGCTAGACATTCTCTAATTGTTGCACATGTTTTCTTCTCCAACGATATCCACTATTTGTCGGTCATCATATCTAGCCTTTCCACCAAAGCCATATCTAAACCTTGCTATACAAAAGGTCCTCTAATCAAACTTTTCACATGGAGAAACTTTTCTTTCTATCAAACTTCTCAAAATCTATTTTTATTCTGCTAACTATAGCTAGATCTCAACCAAAAATAGCACAAAAAATTTTAAAAAATTAAGAAGTACCTTGATGAAGCCTTGCTGAATTTTTTTTCCAGCCCTTCGAAGATTTTCAAATTTCTCCTTTCTGAACCTAGCTTCAATACCAACTATTAAGGTTTAGTAGTTGAACAACAATTAGATCTCCTTACTGAAGAAATATCCTCGGCTTTTACCCTTTGTTGCCAATGATCAGATTGGCATAGCGGTAAGGGGCTATCCTTTAAAACCCTTGGTCATGGGTTCAAACTACTACTACCCCTTTTACCATGCCCTAACCACTCCATGTGATCTTCCTGCGAGTGTTCGGCTTCTTTCGCTGGACGATGCTAGAGAGCCAGTTCGAGGTGAGAAATAGGGAGAAGGAATAGGGAGAAGATGGGAGGAAGAAAATGAGAGGGTGATGATGGAGAAGAAAATAATCCGTTTCTTAAAGGTTATGGACTCAATGGCTTAAGGAGGAGGATAAGAATATTGCTTTCTTTCATAGATTAGCCTCTCTTGGAAAGAGAAGAAAAAGAATTCTCTCTCTCTCTCTCTCATTATGGCTCTAAAATCTTGACTTGACATGATGATATGGTGTTTTATGATTTTTTTAGAGATCTCTTCAGATCTACCTCTCCCCCTTACATTACACCAATTGGCATGATTTCTTCACATCACCTCCGAACCTTGACACTCTATGCCTCTCCTTCTCGATAGAGGAGATCAAAGACACGATGTTCTCTCTTAATGGATCCAAGGTATTGGGACCTAAGGGATTCTCTCTAGACTTCTTCTAAAGGTACTATAATTTTCTCAAAATTGATCTCTTATTGATTTGTGATAGCTTCTATGCAAAGACCCTAGATATTCATAAACTCAACTACACATATATTGCCCTTATTCCTAAAAAAGATGGTTTACTTTTGATCAATGATTCTAGACCCTCAACCTTCTCAACCATCTATTCAAGATTATCTCCAAAGTCTTAACCTCTAAAGTAATTGCTTGTGTCCATTCCTTGATCCTAGCTAGACCCACAATCAGCTTTCATTAAGGGTTGCTCTATTATTGAAAATTTCTTACAACTTATGAGATCATTTCCCACTGCAAGAAAACCAAGGAAGCAGGCCTAGTTTGCAAGATTGACTTTGAGAAAGATTTAACAACTTTAATTAAAAGTTTCTCTTCTCTTTCACAAGATTGATTTTGAAAAGGCATTTAATAACATCAATTAGAATATTTGTCAGAGGCTTTCCGAGTTCAGTCATCAACCTCATTAATCTTTTGTTCAGATGAGATAGATTTACTTCCTTCCTTAATTATCGTAAAGGTACTCTCCCTTTCACTTACTTAGGGCTTTCTTTGAGTTGATCGCAAACTTCTAAAGTAATGTTGAATTCCCCTTCTTGAAAGAATTCAGTCCAGATTGGCTATTTGGAAAAAAAAAAGTTTCTATATTTTAGAGAAGATTAACTTTCATCAATGTGGTGCTTTCGAACCTCCTGTCCTACTTTATGCTGGTATTCAAGCTTCCCAAATAGGTTCATCTAATAATCAACCATCTTAGAAGAATATTTCTATGAAAAGGAAAGGATATCATTAAAGGCTTCACTTGTCTTGTGAACTGAGAGATGGTATGCAAACCTAAAAAAGAAGGGGCCCTCAAGATTAAGGATCTATATACTTTAAACAAAAGCAATCATGGCGAAATAGGTATGAAAGATAATCTCCCTAATTAGTCTACACTCTGGATGAAGTTCATTAATCAAACCTACTACTCTAGGAAGAAATTTAGGATCAAATCAAGAAATTCAAGATCACACCTACTATTCCTTCTCTCTGATGTGGAAAGGTATCGACTTTAGTGGCTTTTGAAGCTGCACCTTTTTGGATTAGGATATGGTTTTTCTATCAGATTCCAAGAGGATTCTTGGGTTAGAAGTGCCCCATTTTGTACTCTTTCTCAAAACTTTACAATTCCTTCACAAAAGTTGATCATAATTTGTCACTATGATGTATGTATCCTACGTATCCATCATAATGAGGATGAAGATGACTGCAAAGCCTAGCAATCTATCCCATGTTGCACCACAAATTTGTGAGAGCTAGAGTTATTTGCTTCAAAGACATAAACCCCTGCAGTCTTTAAGCTTATCCAGTAGGAGATTACATTGGTAGATATATATATATACTGTGGAGACATATAATCCAAGCTCGAACAAATTTGTTATTAGTGAGGTTAAAACAAATAAGATGGTGGAATAAGTGTACTGTAGATTTGATGATGGGATAAAATATATTAAATGTAGTTGTTTGAAGTTGCAGTCAGAATGCATACCATGTGGCTATTTCTTTACAGTGCTGAAGTATTTGTAATAAACAACAATCCCAAAATGTTGTATCTATTATAGATGGACTAAAAACCTAAAATTTGATATACCTTCAAATCAACAATTTGGTTTGCAATGCAAGTTAGGCCATTTGACTAGATATTGATTGTTATGCAACACTAATACTCGGGTTTTTTTGGTGGTTGCAAAGTTAGAGGACAAATTTGAAGAGGTGATGAACTTGATGCACAATGTAATGAATAGAGAAAGAAATTCAATTGGTCTATTTGTACCTAAATTATCTGATAAAAATTATATCTCTCTTCCTATAGTACTTGACCGCCTTTCAATGATGAGGAAAGGAGCACTAAAGAAGCATATTAAGTTACACTTTGAACAATGATAGTATCGGTGTCAATATTGTTATCAATATAGCCATACCAAACGTAGCTGCTCACAAAATCCCAATATGCAAACTTTACAAACAAAGGATTTGATGATACATGATGAATCTTTTCATCAAAAGCCCAAATGTACCTTGTAAGTTATCCCAAATATTTTGACATAGAGTTTCAATAATAAGTTTTTTGCAATCAAGTAATAGGTGCCCTTGGATTTGTGCAGGTACATGCAAATGGATGGAAAAATGCATACCTAAGTTAATAGTTAACCATTTCACTGCCACGTGCTACTTTGGAAGTGTGAAATTATTGTATTATAACATGTAAAATGGACTTTGGACTAAAGTGTGGAGATATGAAGTACTTGAATTAATTGATGCTCAATCACAAATATACCTATGTATGCATGCTATATTTAGCTTCTACCATAACGCAATAGTTTTTATTGAATTACAAAAAGGCTAAATGTTTTGAGAGCCATTACTGAATTACATAAGCAGTTTGGATAATATATAGAAGGGTGATACAATCATCAGCATCAAGTCAATATAGCAATATAATGTTAAAATATACTACCATCCAACTTATGCCACTAAAAGCAAAATAACTATTATGAACACTAACATAAATATAAGGCATAAATTACATCCACAACATTCAATGAGGATCTATAAGAGTTGTTTCTGTCCCATTATGGTACCACCATGTTTCCTTGGGAACTAGATCCTTCGCCTCTATGATAATCTTGTACTCAAATGAAACCTCCTAGATGATTCTACATAATTCATAACAAAATTAGTAGTTCAATGCACTAAAATATAACAAGCATAAAGCATGACATACTTAACATCCAAGACAATAAAGAATTGTTGACCCATTGTCATTTTCTTCTATGAGGTGTAGAGAATCATTGGACCACAACCACATGGATAAAGAGGGCCTTGACTTGCGATTACACTAAAAGTTTAGCATACTCATTAGAACATTATAAAGTTAGATAAACCAAACTAAACTAAATAAAACAATCATACCATCATTATTGTCACAAATAGACAATTATGTAACCATTAATTATCATTATACCTACCTTATCACAAGATAATTTAAAAGGTTATTTGGTTACATATACGTATACGTATATGTATTTGTGCAACCATGTAATGAAGAGAACTAGCATCACCAATCTTAACTGTAAGAGCAGGAGTAACATCATCAATTTTAGCAAAATTATCATAAGTCTTAGCAAAATCCTAAAAGAAAAGGCATTACAAGCCTTCTTAGAAATTGAGGAGCAAAAGCATCACAAGCCTCAGCAAAACCATCAGAGGCCTTAGCCAAAACCCAAAGTTCAAGAGCATCACAAACTCAATATAAGCATCATTGGCCTTACCATATTAATGTTCTATTTTATTTATTTTTTAAAAAATAATAAAGAAGTTCCATAGCAAAACTCTTAGGAAAAGTAAGTATATAGTAATTAAAGAAAAACATATGATCACTAGTTATGTCACGCACTTGGTTGAACCATTTTCATACAATATCATATCACCAAACTTTACGAATTGAATTTTATACTAGGGATCTAAAATTCTTGCCATGATTAAATTGAATTTTTCATCAAATTTCTTCTAGAATTTTTTTTTTAAGGAATCCTTCATCAATAGTTGTGAACAATCGGCTCTTTTAATCACTCTATATTTCTTATTGCAAAGTAACTTCTTAATCATGGAAACTTAAGAAAAGTACAAGTTTGATATAGAATATTTAATCACTTAAAAAGATATAGGATATTTAAGTCCTAAAAATATCGAAGTGATATTATAGAATATATATAAATGCTTACAATACTTTTCTACTTTGTCCACTCATCATCATATGAAAAATGTTTATAACTAGAATTACTTAATTGCAAATGAAAAAAAAAAATATGACAGTAAAAAAAGAGTACTTTCAAATATCAAAGAAACTTGTCTAGCATATTCAAAAAAATTTGTTTTTCAATATGTGAACTTCTCACATATTTAATATTTTCACAAATCTTGAAAATAGATTCTTCTATCTCCTTTGATACCTCTTGTATAATTAAATTAAAAGTATAAGCAAAATACAGATGTAAGATAACTCACTACTAGAAAAAGTTTATTTTTTAAATTAAGTTGGATTTTCGTCTAGTCAATAAAAACATCATTTGTGGATGCTTTCACTTCCTCATTTGATAAACAAATTAATTTTGTTGTATAAAGATATGTTATTACGAGGAGGAGGCATAAAATGAAAATTTAAAACTTTCTTTTGTTGATCCAATTTTCATCAATAAAATATCTACTTAAACACAAATATCCATCCATAGTAATAAAAGCTTATCCTAAAAGGATTTGAGTGTAGCTACAATTCTATTTTTCTTTCTCTTTTTTATATAATTTCAACAAATTAGTTTTACCAATGTTCCTTGATACTGATTTAGTATCCTCAAAAACATAAATAAAGTTCTAGTACCTCCATATTCAACAAATTAAAAGGGCAAATCATGCTTAATAATTATAAATATTAATAGCATATGAAATTTTTTAAAATCAAAATTAATAGAATGCATGATATAGGTCCTTTAGATAATGATAAGATTGTTTGTCTTATGTCATGATTCTTCCTATAATTCTGTATATAATGTTCAAATGTTCAGCCCTAATGTTACTACTAAGTTATTCTATACTAAACTTCTTGCACTTATATTTTTGAGCTATTTGATTTATGCAAAAATATAAATAAATAAATGAAGCCAACTTTCCTTTATATTTGACATGCTTAGAGTCACCAACTACCTTTTTATTAGGTTCTAAAAGGATTAATTGAAATTTCCATATGTGCATTAAGATTTTTATCTATCTCTGCCATATAATTAAAAATGATATCGAAAGTTCAATATATAAAATTAGAACTTGTAATAAAATAATGTTAAAATTGTAAAAATAAATCAAAATATATGATAAATTTAATATAAACCAAATATTTTACTCACAACTTTCTCCATAACTAGCAAGTAAGATATAATTAAAAGAAAATTTATTACAATAAAAAATAACCATTAGCTATAGACTAACTAATAAATTTTAAAATTAATTCTATGCATATAATGAATGATATAGTAGGCTATGATTAATAAACTCTTGCATTTAACACATAATTTAATTGATTTATACAATAAATGGGGCACTAAAAATTTCTCTGACAATCATACATTACTAGCAATTTTATTAGACCTAAAATAAAAATGATTAAATAAAAAAGGGCAACATTAGTTATATACCAACATTTAACATTTACCAGTATTATGCATGTATTAAGCAAAGTAGCAAGATATATTAATATATTACATTCCTTTAATAAATCAACAAAAATATAAATATATTAAACAAACCAATAACTATTAAAGCAGCTTTTCAAGTCTCTAAAAGCTCTACATCAATATAATATCTAATTAAACCAATATAAAAGTATGCCATTAAATACTACCTCCTCATAGCCAAATAAAACATAGCTTTAAATAGATAGATATTAAAAGATTAATAAGATTCTTAAAAGTAATGTATAGTAAAGAGTATCATCATAGTTCTATTGGTCATTAAATAATGGTTTAATATTTTGGCTTCTAAAAAAAAAGCATATGAATAACGATAATTTTTGCATAATGTAAAAGTGTCGTCACTATATATATATATATATATAATTAGTATTAAAATATAGCCATCATAAAATATTATATAATGTATTATAGGTCCAAAAAGAAGAAAATTAACCATTGGCTTTATAATGATCTAAGTACATCAAGCACTTAGAGCATAACATAGAAATTCTAGGTTAAAATTATAACCCCTAAAATGATGGTAAGCAAATAATAGTTAAATTGTATTACAAATACTCAAAATAGAAACATGAAATATGTAATCCCATAATCAACTTTTAAACATTTAAATATGGAATCAATGTAACAATTCATTGACTACTAATTTATTTTCAAAAA
The DNA here is from genome assembly GCA_900491605.1 of Calamus simplicifolius. NCBI lineage: Eukaryota > Viridiplantae > Streptophyta > Magnoliopsida > Arecales > Arecaceae > Calamus > Calamus simplicifolius. Next base: position 1,001,187 of record UESW01004142.1, read on the forward strand.
AAAATTGATGGAAAAGAATCCTTTAGTATAAGAGATAACATCTCTTTCACTCTTATACTACAAGCATACATTTTAGATTAAGAAACACAAAGGGAGGATAAAGCGACAAGAGGATACCTTAAGCTTCAAAGAGGAGTGGCTTGATATCTTGAATGACAGAGCTCTATTTTAGAAGTTGAAAGTCGTCGTTGGAGTACTGGCCCTTGTAATCAATGTGAAGAAAGGAAAAATAAATATTAGCATTAACCTATGGTTTTATAATATCATCAAATGAAAAAGAGAGTTTGAGAGTTTCCTCACTATGTAGTTTTGAACCTCAGACTTCAAAGTCTCATGTAAAGAGAGGAAACAAAGAGGTACCTAGCCTAATAGGCATTGTTTAGATCTATAGAAGAGAAAATAGATTAAGATTCAAGAGAAAGACTCTAAAACAAAGAGAAGATGGAAAGAGGATTCTGAATACATGTACTCAAACCAAACCTTTTATAATCAAAACCATGAATAAAGAAATCAACCACCACTTTGGTAGCCCTTCTACTAGTTGTTTCTCCATAGATCATCAAATCAAAGGGAGGAAAATAAGTTGTGGAGATCGAAGAGAATGGAAAGTATCGATATCTCAAAGATGGCATATATTCCTTCACATCTTTGTATCTTGACTTTCACCTCTTTGTCTTCACTTTCATCTTCTTTGCTTCTTTCAATCAAGTATAAAACTAATGAGAATAGATATCTAAGTAGAAAATATCCTCTTTATCTTCACCTCTTCAATAATTCAGCCTTCACTTTTTTAGCTTTCCAATCTCCCTTAAATATGAACTTTCCAAAATTAAAAATAAAAGAAAAAATTTGAGCTTGGTCTAAAATTAAACTCAACCTGCCTCCTAACTCCATTTTACATTTGCATCCTTCTGTGCTTCCACTCATGTGCCCCTCTTGCCCCCTGACCCTCACTTCGTCTCTCATGTGCCCCTTTTGCCTCCTAACCCCAACTTCCTTTCTCATGTGCCCCTCCAACCTCCATCACTTTATTGTCCTTCTTTTACTTTAATTGCAAATGCAAGGTTACCTCTATTATTCTTGTGCTCTATCGTCACAATTCCTTGGGTGGAGCATTTAGGGTGTTGAGCCATAGCATTGTTCTCATACTTGCCTATAAGAAAAGGAGTGCCCTCTATCTTCCTTCAACCCTCTACATCCGACTCGATTTTTTCATCATGATCAGCACAACAAGAGGTGTAGAATGGCCACTCTTCCTAACCCCTCAAAGCTATTTTAGTGTCCACCTCTCATCTTACTCTTCTCTCTTTATGATCATTTTTCTCCACTTCCATCTCTTACTCCCTTCTTCTCCACACCACCTCATCTATACTACAAGTTATGTTTAGGTTCAAGTTTCAGTTAGGCTTAAACCTAGTCCTGCAAAAAATTTTGGGCCTCTAAAGTGAAGCTCAAAAGTTTTCTCTAAGCTATATCCAAACTATATATAAATAAAATTAATCCAATCTAATTCTAACTCTAATCCAAAATTTTAATTACTTATATAGAGAGCGCACATATTTGACTTGACTATACTAAAGAGGGCATATGTATGCATATATGTATGTAAACTTAGCTACATTTAAATATAACTAAGCTAAAATCCAATCATCTCTTTCATCATTTATCCACATAATTCACTGGTTTTAAATATGGAAAAAATAGAAAAAAAAGATGAAATAACCCCAAGATCTGTATAACTAAAAAAAGATGATCAAATTCTAAACTTAGCTATATTTGAATATAACTAAATTTAACCTATATATATATATATATATATATATATATATATATATATATATATTATTATTTATATATAGAAAAAAAGATGAAATAACCCCAAGATCTATATAATTAAAAAAGATGATCAAATTCTAAACTTAGCTATATTTGAATATAACTAAATTTAACCTTCCTTTCTATATATATATATATATATATATACTTATTATTTAAATTTTTTAATATCTTAATTATTTGTTGCATAAATTATGAGTCAACAAATTATATGACTATTATATCAAATTACTTTGTTCGTTAGTTTCAGACTCATATCATCTGAATATAGATATGATCGGCTGTATTGAAGGCAAGCATGCTCTCCGAGTGTATCACTAAATCAGTTCTCGACCATCCGATTATTTAATTTTTTAGGTTAAGTTCGGATGGTGGGATATCTCGTCTGAAGCAGGTTCGCAGTTCGCTGGCTAGTAGCTTTGGGGATTAATGTTTTGAAAACCGGACCGGATCGGTCGGCCCAACCGGTCCAACTAGGAACCCGTCATCAGTTCGATCCGATTTTATTATTAAAGTTGACTTTTATATGACCCGGTAAAAATCGAAAAAAACTCATTGAACCGACCGGGTTTCAATCGGTCCAACCTAGTTTTTATATTTTTTTAATTTTTTATTTAAATTATATTTATATTTTATTATTTTATATTATTAAATTAAAATTTAATTATAATATTATCTGGTCCGATCAAATTAGTTCATTCGGTCGAACCGATTGACCCGTGACCAAATGTAAAGCCGGTTCGTTGTCAGGTCCGATTTTCAAAATATTGTCGGGGATAAATCCAGCCATTTGATTCACCAAAAGAAAATAAAGCTTGCAAATTTGGGCCCACAGTAGAAGACCGTCTAATGTGAGTCAACGTTTATTCACCAGCCCTTTGTCCACTGGATTTCCTCTTATTTATTCCTGCTTCCACCTAATCTCTGAGATTCCTCTCCCGTCTCTCTCTAAGACATGACGGTTGGTTCCGGAGGATCAAGTGTTGTAGGTAATGATCTCAAACCTTGATCGATTTCTTTGCGACTTCGGCGATTCCCGTTGTTTTATAGTTTACAGATTAGCTGCACATCTCTTTTCCTTTTTTATTAATAGCCTGGATCGAATGCTTTCTCCCTTCTTTTATCGATTTAACGTTGATATAAACTGTATCGATTAGGAATATATATCCGATCATGTTTTTGCATGTGAATTTATTGTTTGCTCTTTGGGGTTTTCGTCAAAATTTAATATATTTAAATGAAACCAGAATTTTGCTATCTCATGGGAAATCGGTAAACATTCGACGTTCAACATGCTAATGAATGATTTTTTTTTTTGATGCATGATATTTAGTGGTATGATTTCTTAGTTAAGCAGATGAACTTTTAAGCTCATAAATTTTTCACACGGTTTTTGTATATACTAAAACTAGGATGCAAGTATGTCTCATTAGAAGATCCACTCAAAGTTTGAGCTTAATTTCCTTTTATCTCTATTTCTATATGAGTTTCCTTCAGTACGTTATAATCAATCGGCTTCAGTTATCACGGGTTCCTTAATAATCGGGCAATTACTTCTTACAGGACTCTTCATGCATAGATTCCAATGTGACCCTGAGAACAAGTTCATAAGATATAAACATAATTCTCCATGTTGCGATAATTGAAATCCTTTACTTTCTAATTTGATAGATACAGAGATTTTGGAGGTCTTTATAGCTGTACTATTTGAATTTTCACTTGCATATTCATTGGTATCTAGATAGAGGAATTATACTTAATTGATTTGTCTAATCTTGTTCTATGTCTTACTATCCAATGGACTTTTGGGTTTTCAAACTATAGATTACCTTGAAATGTTGCCTGTATTTAAGTGTAGATTTGCCTGTTGAATTTAAGTTTCTATTCATTTCCTCTCAAAACCAGGAGCTCTATCATACAAACTCTGGTTTCATCTGTGATGAGCATTCATTTGAGTTTCTTCTCATTTCTCAATGCCTTTCTCTTGAAAGTTTTAATGGTTATTAATTTATCAGATGTTCTGGAGTCTATTGATTTGTTATAAGCTATTGCCATTGATTGATATGAGTGATTAAATAGATTTCTCAAAGTTGACCAGCTTGTGTGAGGATTATAAATTACATGTTAGATTTAAACTTTTTTAGAGGAGAGTTTTATTAGATTCCTTGTCATGGATCTCTTTTGACCCCCAAATGGTTTAAACTCTATTGTAACTGTATAGTTTCCCTTAAGAATCTCTGTTTAAATCATTATCGTAAGCCTATTTGCATCCTGTGCCAGCAACTAATAACTTTTACCCCTCACTTCTGTCAGATCAGTATGGTCAACAAAAAATCTTATGATTCTTAATTTGGATCTTATGATCTGCAACAAAAAGGCCCTAAATGATCTAGATCTCATCCTTGAATTAGAATCATTTAGTATCAAAAAATTTTGATCCATCTTATGGACTATAGATTTGTTTAGATAATTGGATCCAATATTATTATTTATTTTGTTGTTTAATCATGTGTAGTTCAATTTTCTATAATTTTGTTGACTATGTGGTTCTTAAATTGCTTGTCAATAATAAATTTCAAATAGTAAAATTAGTAGGTCTACTAATCGAGTTCATAGTGTTAAAAATAAGAAGCAAGATTTTTGCATTTTTACAGCCATATATCAAAGCTTTGTTCTTTTTTATTCTGAAGCATTCTAGATAAAATGATCATTAAATTGATAGATAGTATATAAGCATCTTGAATAATCATCTTGAATAATCAAGTAAAACATTGGTTTTATTAGAAATACTATGTATGGGTCTTAATGTTGACCCAATTGAGGATTTTGATGATTAACAAAACTATTTGAGTATAACATTTGATGTACTAATGATTTTGATTAAGTTTTTCAGATTATAAGTCTATTTGATGATCAAAATCAAGAAGAAAATCAAGTTCTGTTTGAATCTAATGTCAAGGTAAGACTGCAGACATTAGAGTCGACACATGGAATCACAGAGCTGACTCCGGAAAACGGCACAGACTTAGAGTCGACTCCGGGACTGTGAGAGCCGACTCTATCAGAAACAACAGAACGATGGATTTTAGGCCATGACCTAGAGTCGACTCCCAGACTTCTAGAGTCGACTCCAGAAGAATTTTGTGTCGACCCCAGAAAAGTCAGAGATGACTCCAGATCGAGCGGATTAAATTATTTCGAGTTAGAGCCGACTCCAGAAAAGCCAGAGCCGACTCCAGAATGTCAGACACGGCTCCAGAACTGTCAGAACGACTCTAAACTTTATCTTTATCTATTTTAATCCCAACGGCTGTTGTTATTTATGGATCTAATCCTTTTTCACTTGCTTCTAACGGATAGTTTCACACTATTTGTGGATTAATCGGATCTATAAGAAGAGGGTTGATTGCATCCAAAAACAAGAGAGGAAAAGAAAAGAAAGAGGCAAAAAGAAAAGAATAGAGAAAATCTTTGAGATCTATAGAAAAGAAAAGAGGGAAAACCTGTAAGGAAAGATCATACTCATTCCCCAAAAGAAGAGAAAGAGATTCCAAGCCTTTGCTGTTCTATTTAGAAGAAATCTCAAGAGAAGGAAGAAGCCCTAGTTTTTCCAATCTTCTGAGCCTCAAGAGCATATTCAAAGGAAGATCCATTCAAAGGAAGAGAAGGAAGAAGCCACCAAGATCTTCGAATCAGGCTTTGGTTCCTAATCTCTATTTACTGTTTCATTATTGTATATTTGCTCATTGAAGGAGCAGTTTGCTTTTGTAAAATCAAATACTGTTTGCTGGGTCAATCTGGTGATTGATTCAGTTGAGGTTGTTAGCCTTGTGCAAGCTTATGGTTTTAGGTTTTGTGCTGGTGAGCCTTGAAAACCAGCTGGGTTCGTTGTGCACCCGGGAAAACAACAAGTTCGAGTTGTGAGCTTGCAAAACAACTCTGCTGTAATCAGTTTGATTATAGTGTGGACCCAAGAGGTACTTGGGAGTGGACGTAGGTGTAGGTACACCGAACCACTATAAAATCTATTGTGTTTGCCGTGATTGTCTCTTTATCTTCAACTCTCTGTTTATAGTTGCTTAGTTTTAAATCTGTGAATCTAAGTTTTTATTTCCGCTGGGGGTTTTCTTTCAAAAGAGTTTAATTTTTGAAAAACCCAATTCACCCCCCCTCTTGGGTTGCTATCTGGACCAACAATTGGTATCAGAGCTAGTGCTCATTTGATTTGATCTAACGATCAAGAGTCAAAGATCCACATGGCAACTCAAGCTGGTTCATCTTTTTCCGAAGGTCAATCTACTAATAGACCACCCTTATTTAATGGTTCTAACTATGGTTATTGGAAGGCTAGAATGAAAATATTCATTCAAGCACTTGACTATGATCTATGGAGTATTATAGTCAATGGACCACACACACCCACTGCTAGAGTTAATGGCATGAGATTCCTAAACCGGAAATGGAATGGGATGAACATGATAGAAAATTGGCACAACTCAATGCCAAAGGAATGTCTTATACTACTCATTAGATGCAAATGAATTCAATCGCATATCTATTTGCATTTCTGCTAAGAAAATCTGGGATAGACTTGAAGTTACCCATAAGGGAACAAATCAAGTCAAGGAATCCAAGATTAACATGCTAGTTCATAAATATGAATTGTTTAAAATGGATGCATGTGAATCTATTGCTGATATGTTTACAAGATTTACTGACATATTAATGGTTTAAAAAGTCTTGGTAAATCTTATGATAATTCTGATCTTGTGAGAAAGGTCTTGCGTTCCTTGCCTAGGACTTGGGAAGCTAAGGTGACAGCAATACAAGAGGCAAAGGATCTAAGTACACTACCCCTAGAAGAACTGTTGGGATCCTTAATGACTCATGAGCTTCAAATCAAGCAACATGTTGATGATGATGAGTCAAAGAAGAAGAGAACTATGGCTCTTAAGATTTCTGAATATATGGAAGAGCCTCATGAATCCGAAGATGAAAGTGATGATGAGGACATGCACTCATCACAAGAAAATTTAAAAGATTCATGAAGAAGAAGAAGTTTGAAAAGAAAAAGCCCTTTGCAAGAAAAGATGAGGACAAGGGCAAAGAAAAGGAAGTTATTTGCTTTGAATGCAAGAAGCCGGGTCACTTTAAATCTGAATGCCCTCAACTAAAGAAAGGCACCCGGAGATTCAAAAAGAAGGCAATGATGGCCACATGGAGCGATTCGGAAAGCACAAGTTCCGAAGAAGAAGAAAAGAGTGAAATGGCCAATCTATGCTTCATGGCGGACAATGATGAGGTAAGTCCGAGTTTTCTTGATGACTTCACTTTTGATGAATTACATAGTGCTTTTTATGAATTAATGGATGATTTTGCAAACCTAAGTTCAAAGAACAAAGATTTGAAAACTCAAATGCAAAAACTATCATTAGAAAATGAAAAGCATGTTATTGATAAAGAACTTTTGATAAAAGAAAAAGAAAGTTTGAAAAATGAAGTTGATAGACTTAAGCCTATAGTTGATAAATTTACTCTAAGCTCTATCAAACTTAATATGATTTTAGAAAATCAAAAGGCTGTTTTTGACAAAGCTGGATTAGGATATAATCCACTTAAAAAGCAAAAATCTTTGAAGAACATTTTTGTTCATGCTGAAAAATCATTAAACATTACTTATTTAAATGTGGAAACAAAGGACATAAATCATATATGTATAAATCTTCACATAAAAAGAAAAAGATGATTTGGGTTCCCAAAGGAACAATGTTTAATCCATCTAACCATGAAGGACCCAAGAAGGCTTGGGTACCTAAAATTAAGACATAAATGTTTTGCAGGAGTGTCTTGCAGCCATCAGACTGAAAAGAAAATGGTACCTGGACAGTGGTTGCTCAAGACACATGACGGGTGACAAAGATCATTCATCACCCTTGAATCAAAAAGAGTGGAGTAGTTACTTTTGGTGATAATGGTCAAGGCCATATCATGGGTATTGGTAAGATTCAAATTACTCCATCTACTCATATTGATAATGTTTTATATGTTGATGGACTTAAACATAATCTAATAAGTATTAGCCAACTGTGTGACAAAGGTTTCAAGGTTTTCTTTGAAGCTTCTGTTTGCACTGTTACTAATCCCATTGATAATAGCATTATTCTTGTTGGTAAACGCTATGGCAATGTGTACTTAATTGATTTGAGTAATTTATCTCAAGTAATCATTGCTTAGTTGCTGATAATGCTAAAATGAATGAGATTGGTTGGCTATGGCATCGTAGATTAGGTCATGCAAGCACACACCTAATTTCCAAATTATTAAAATGGATTTAGTTAAAGGTATTCCTAGTCTAAATTTTGAAAATAATCGAATATGTGATGCATGTCAATTTGGAAAACAGACAAGAACTTCTTTCAAATCTAAGAATGTTGTTTCAACTACTAGGCCACTAGAGCTACTACACATGGACCTTTTTGGACCTACTAGAACCACAAGTCTAGGAGAAAGAAATATGGTCTAGTGATAGTAGATGATTACTCTAGATTCACTTGGTAATGTTTTTGGCTCACAAAGATGAGACTTTCTCAATATTCATGAAATTTGTTAAGAAAGTCACTAATGAGAAAAATACTACCATAGTGTCTATTAGAAGTGATCATGGAACTGAATTTGAAAATCACTTATTTGAAAAATTCTGTTTTGAAAAAGGCATACATCATAACTTCTCTGCACCTAGAACATCACAACAAAATGGAGTTGTAGAAAGGAAGAATAGGACTTTAGAAGACATGGCCCGTACCATGCTATGTGAAAGCCAACTTCCAAAATATTTTTGGGCGGAAGCTATAAACACAGCTTGTTACATTCTAAATAGAGCCATAATTAGACCTATCCTTAAGAAAACTCCCTATGAACTTTGGACCAATAGGAAACCAAATTTAAGTTATTTTCATGCATTTGGTTGTAAATGTTTTATTCATAACAATGGTAAGGATAATCTTGGGAAGTTTGACGCAAAGTCTGATGAAGGTATCTTCCTAGGATATTCTACATCTAGCAAAGCATATAGAGTATTTAATAAGAAAAGCTTAGTTGTAGAAGAATCCATTCATATAGTGTTTGATGAGTCTTTAGCATCAAGTTCAGATAAAATTGATGATGAGGAAGATACATCTTGATTGAAAGAGATATTGAAAAATTAAATGTATCTTTAGATCAAGAACCTGAAGTTAAGGATGATGACTCACCTAAGGATGATGGTATTGATACTGTTCAAAATGATCAAGATCTACCTAGAGATTGGAGATATGCTTATGGTCATCCTAAAGGCCTAATCATAGGTGATCCATCTCAAGGTGTAAGGACTAGATCATCAATGAGAGATATCAATAATCATCTTGCATTTGTATCATATAGAACCTAAGACTATAGAGGAAGCCGAGAAAGATAGTTATTGGATGTTAGCAATGCAGGAAGAGTTAAACCAATTCACTAGAAATCAAGTCTGGACCCTAGTTGAAAGACCTAAAAATCACCCTATAATAGGATCTAAATGGGTATTTAGAAATAAATTAGATGAAAATGGCATAGTAATTAGAAACAAAGCTAGACTAGTTGCAAAAGGATATAATCAAAGAAGAAGGTATATTTTGATGAAACTTTTGCACCTGTTGCTAGATTAGAAGCCATTAGGCTACTACTTACATTTGCATGTCATATGAATTTCAACTTATTTCAAATGGATGTTAAAAGTGCATTTCTAAATGGTTTTATAAATGAGAAGTTTATGTTGAACAACCTCCTGGTTTTGAAGATCATGAATTTCCAAACACGTTTTCAAACTACACAAAGCACTTTAGTTTAAAGCAAGCACCTAGAGCTTGGTATGATAGATTAAGTAAATTTTAATTGAAAATGACTTTTCTAGAGGAAATATTGATAAAACCTTGTTTTTAAAAAGAAAAGGAAAGGATTTATTAATCGTTCAAATTTATGTTGATGACATTATATTTGGTGCTACTAACAATCTCCTTTGTCAAGAATTTGCTAAGCTAATGCAGGGAGAATTCGAGATGAGCATGATGGAGAACTAAACTTCTTCCTTGGACTTCAAATCAAACAAGAGAAAGGAATTTTCATTAACCAAACAAAGTATACAAAGGAAATACTCAAGAAATTTGGTATGGAATCTGCTAAACCTCTTGGTACGCCAATGAGTCCCTCATGCAAGCTGGACAAGGATGAAGTAGGTAAGAAAGTAGATCAGAAGCATTACAGAGGTATGATTGGATCACTTTTTTATCTAACTGCAAGTAGGCCAGATATCATGTTTTTTGTCTGCTTATGTGCAAGATATCAATCTAATCCTAAAGAATCACATTTACTTGCTGTTAAAAGAATCTTTAGATACTTAAATGGAACTAAAAATGTAGGATTATGGTATTCTAGAGACTCAACCTTAAAATTGATTGCTTATTCTGATTCTGACTATGCTGGTTGTAAATTAGATAGAAAGAGTACAAGTGGGGTATGCCAACTTTTAGGAAGTAACTTAATCTCTTGGTTTAGCAAGAAGCAAAATTCGGTTGCATTATCCACTGCTGAGGCAGAGTATGTTGCAGCTGGAAGTTGCTGTGCTCAAATCCTTTGGATTAAGCGACAACTTGAAGATTATGGTATCACACTTGATAAAATACCTATTAAATGTGATAATACTAGTGCTATCAATCTAACTAAAAATCCAATTCAACATTCAAGAACTAAACACATTGAAATTAGACATCACTTTATTAGAGAACATGTAACTAACAAAGATGTTTGTCTTGAATATATTAATACTAATGATCAATTAGCTGATATTTTACCAAACCTTTGAGTGAGGAGAGATTTTGCTATCTTAGAGGAGAATTAGGAGTTTGTGATCCTTTAGAATAGTTTTCTGAAACTCTTAAGGACAACAACTATCTAGACTTCAATAATTTCTTGAAAATCCTCTATGTCCAATAAGGAAATTTATCTAGAAATTTGATTTATTGTTTCCCCAATTGTTAAGGAACACTTATCTAGAATTTGATGATTAATTTGATTAGTTTCAGATCCTTGAAATTCAATTTTTCACTGAAACTATTATGGAGTCGACACCTTCAGTTTGTGGAGTCGACACCTTCTTATTTTGATGTTCTGTCTGGGCAATTAGAGCCGACTCTGGCTTCTGTAGAGCCGACTCTAATTCGGGCGCTGACAGATTCTCTGGTTCGGAGCCGACACCTCGTTTTTGGGAGTCGACTCTAAGTGGAACTAGGTCAAAATAAAAAGGGCGGAGTCGACCCCAAACGATTTCTATCGTCTCCTAAACCATTTTCAAGCCGTTCCAAACTGATTCCAAACCCTCCAAATCCCTCAAAACCCTTGATTACTCATTCCAATCGAATCCAATGGCTCCCAAAAGGCGTGCAATCATTGGTGGTTCGACTGTTCCGATGAAGCGCCGTTCAAATCGGAGGCAACCTTCGTCATCTTCTTCATCTGCCACTCAAGATGACTCTCCACCCTCACCATCTTCTCCTCGAGTCGACCAATTAGCTGGTAAGGCCATTACAACCGGAAGAAAAGTTGATTTCAACTTCTTTATTTTGGAAGGCTTTGCTATTGGGCGGTTGTTGAAAGAAATGGGATGGGAGAAGGTCTGCTCTTTGGATATCCCTACCTACCCTGCCCTAGTAAGAGAGTTTTATAATGATTTAAGTAGAGGAGAGGGAGGCTTAGTAAGTGTTGTAAGAGGAACAAAGTAATCATCACAGCCGAATCCCTTGGTAATTATTGGAAATGCCTACTGTTGGACTTGTTGAGTATCATCATGAAGATAGAGGAGGAGCACTGTCAAGGATGTTAGGAAGAGAAGTTTCTGAGTTTGAGGAAATCTTGGCAAATCAACTTAATTTGGAACTCAGATTACTTCACAATATCTATGGAAGGATTCTATTTCCTAAAATCGGAAGATTTGAATATGTCTCGGAGCGAGACGTTTATTGATGGACTGCATACTCACTGGTAGACCTTTAAATCTTGCTGAAATGATGATAGGATATATGGCAGAGGCAGCTACTAAGAAGAGATCTACATTGCCTTATGGTATGGTTTTAACATTGGTTTTCAGAAGCCAAGGTGTACTTATAATGGACAATGAGCCACTAAGAAAGTTAAGACATACAGATTACTATAGTGTCTCTACAATTCACCGAATGGGCTTTAGAAAAGAAAATGGAAACTGGATTAAAAGAGGACATGAGGCCAGAGCTGAAGAGGTTAGAGTTGAGGAAGTCAGAGGAGAAGACATTCCTGAACCATTTGCTGGACCTTCTTCTGCTGGACCTTCTGCTGGACCATCTGCTGGACCCTCAGAAGCTGGACCTAGCTCTCAACTTCCACATCAGTCAGCAATGGCATCAGAAAGATTTTCTGAGGAACAAATTGGTCAGCTCAGGGCTTTACTGGCTGAGTATGACAGTGTAAGAACAAATGATATGTGTAAATTAAGAGAGGAGTTCAATCAATTAAAGGATGAGATTAATTCAAGACTTGACATGATTTCTTTTTCAATTAGCAATTCCGTCGAATCCTTTAGCACTGATCTTCATAAAATTTTTGAAAGGATGGAAGGCATTGCAGACGGTTCTGGAAAGTATCTTCATGCTACCAGTCAACTGAAGAAAGATATCGACCTTGCCGTCTCTCAAATTGAAGCATGTCTTGAAAACTTTAAGAAGACCCAAAAAGATGATGTTATGGAAATGATTGGACATTTAAAGAAAATTGTGTATAAGCATATTTGATTTTGATTTCAATCCTAGGTTGTATCTTAGGATTTCTTGCTTTCTTTCTTAGCATGTATCTAGGACTTAAATACTTAAATCTGTCATTTTAGAATACATGTAATGGATCTTGCTTTGGAATACAAATGTTTGAATGAATGTTACACTTTTATTACAAATTTATCTTTGAGTGAATGTCAATGAATAAGTTTCCTATCCTTATGTTTATTCGAATCAACATTCTCGCTCTAATTACATTCTCTATTGCTTTTAAACTCACCTTATTGTTGATAACAAAAAAGGGGAGAGATAAATGTATATGCATATAAGAAAGACATATATAAGAAAGAGAAAGAGAAAGAAAATGAAGAACAATTCTGAGAATTTTTAGAAAGAATTCAGATTATCTACATAGGGGGAGCTATTCAATGCAGGGGGAGCTTAATAAGTTTCTCCATATAAAAGTTAAATCATTTTGATTGATGTCAAGTTTTGTTTATTTTTATTCATTTTGAATATTGGCATCAAATTCTCTATTAGAAAGTCTCTAAGCTTTAACAATGTCTATAATTCTCAATTCAAATAAATTTCTAATGCATATACTCAAAGTTTTTGTCATCATCAAAAAGGGGGAGATTGTTGACCCAATTGAGGATTTTGATGATTAACAAAACTATTTGAGTATAACATTTGATGTTACTAATGATTTTGATTAAGTTTTTCAGATTATAAGTCTATTTGATGATCAAAATCAAGAAGGAAAATCAAGTTCTGGTTTGAATCTAATGTCAAGGTAAGACTGCAGACATTAGAGTCGACACATGGAATCACAGAGCCGACTCCGGAAAACGGCACAGACTTAGAGTCGACTCCGGGACTGTGAGAGCCGACTCTATCAGAAATAACAGAACGTTGGATTTTAGGCCATGACCTAGAGTCGACTCCCAGACTTCTAGAGTCGACTCCAGAAGAATTTTGTGTCGACCCCAGAAAAGTCAGAGACGACTCCAGATCGAGCGGATTAAATTATTTCGAGTTAGAGCCGACTCCAGAAAAGCCAGAGCCGACTCCAGAATGTCAGACACGGCTCCAGAACTGTCAGAACGACTCTAAACTTTATCTTTATCTATTTTAATCCCAATGGCTATTGTTATTTATGGATCTAATCCTTTTTCACTTGCTTCTAACGGATAGTTTCACACTATTTGTGGATTAATCGGATCTATAAGAAGAGGGTTGATTGCATCCCAAAAACAAGAGAGGAAAAGAAAAGAAAGAGGCAAAAAGAAAAGAATAGAGAAAATCTTTGAGATCTATCAGAAAAGAAAAGAGGGAAAACCTGTAAGGAAAGATCATACTCATTCCCCAAAAGAAGAGAAAGAGATTCCAAGCCTTTGCTGTTCTATTTAGAAGAAATCACAAGAGAAGGAAGAAGCCCTAGTTTTTTCAATCTTCTGAGCCTCAAGAGCATATTCAAAGGAAGATCCATTCCAAGGAAGAGAAGGAAGAAGCCACTAAGATCTTCGAATCAGGCTTTGGTTCCTAATCTCTATTTACTGTTTCATTATTGTATATTTGCTCATTGAAGGAGCAGTTTGCTTTTGTAAAATCAAATACTGTTTGCTGGGTCAATCTGGTGATTGATTCAGTTGAGGCTGTTAGCCTTGTGCAAGCATTAGCTTGTGGTTTTAGGTTTTGTGCTGGTGAGCCTTAAAAACCAGCTGGGTTCGTTGTGCACCCGGGAAAACAACAAGTTCGAGTTGTGAGCTTGCAAAACAACTCTGCTGTAATCAGTTTGATTATAGTGTGGACCCAAGAGGTACTTGGGAGTGGACGTAGGTGTAGGTACACCGAACCACTATAAAATCTATTGTGTTTGCCGTGATTGTCTTTTTATCTTCAACTCTCTATTTATAGTTGCTTAGTTTTAAATCTGTGAATCTAAGTTTTTATTTCCGCCGGGGGTTTTCTTTCAAAAGAGTTTAATTTTTGAAAAACCCAATTCACCCCCCCTCTTGGGTTGTTATATGGACCAACACTTAATTGGTAAAAACTAAATTTGTTTCATGTAGCTTTGTATTCTCCGTTCATTCACTTTATAGTTGTCCCATATTTCAATTTTCAAATTTCTTTTATATTTAAGAATTTTTGAAAGAAATCAGAAAAAAAATCTTGTGATTGACATTTTGATTTGCAATCTAATCTAGTCTAACCCTCTCTACAATTTACATTATCAATGCTGATCTTAACAATGTTGATTATGGGGTTTCTATTGCATGAATATCCAGTTTTCGTGAAGCTTATTGGGGGCAGCTTATGATCTTTCATCTGGTTGGGTTTCTTGTAGAAACAAAAGCTTCAATCCCTAGGCTAGGAGACACTTACGTAATCTTATCCCAATGGTGTATGAAGGGATCCTCAAATAAGTTTATGATGGCTTATGGCTCTTTGCGATGTTGTCTTTGATCTCATAAGCTTAAGATCGAGCCCTCTTCTATGTCATTATATCTGAGAAGGCTCCTCTAAGGAGAGATGCTTTAGTTTATATTGAGTTGTAAGAAAAGAAGAGAAAGATTTGAATCAATATGAACATAGGTTGTAAGGAAGCATTTGGTAAGACTTAGAAGAACATCAAAAGTAGCTCTAGATAGGAATACTTAGCAGATGAGGATTCGTAAACCTGACCCCAAATATGCTAGATGATTATGCTTATAGATCACAGAGACTTACATTATGATTATGTTGTTGTAACACCTTGCTTCATATGCTTTAGCTGCAAATTTAGTTTCAGTAGTCCACACTTTTCTCTCTTTTGTCTGATATCACCTTGGTAATGGTGGATTTTAGCCGCAAAATTCATTTTCAACATAGGAGCTGGTGTTTGCTCCCCTTTTGTATGCCTACCTTAGGTTTGAATTTTCAGAGTTTTTTTTTAAGACTTAAGAGAATATGTGGTGTTGGATCCCATAAAAGGTTTAGGTGACACAAATTATCTTTCTTTCCCAAAAAATCTCTCACATGGAATCATGTGAGATCAATGTGACATTCAATCGATTGATGATGAACTTTCTGGAATTTCCTTTATATATGGCATACATTGGGGCCTGACATGACATGTATGATGTACTTGTAGTTAGCTTGGAGACCTAAAATGTGACAGAAAGAGAGTGCCCATCCTTGTTTCCAATCCTCCGTGATGTTCACGACATCTTGGACATCTGATGATCTGCATGAAAACATGAAGATGCAGCACCCGACAAAGAAAATTTGAAAGGATTAAAAAAAAAAGGAGCAGTGTGCATTATGGAGTCATTATTTTGAGAAGAATTGAAAAAGTGGAGTCACTGGAGGGGGAAGTTGTTCTCCTGAGTGTTTGCATTATAATAGTAGAAGAAATATAATGATGGAGATTTGACATATATTTAACTAAAATTGTAAATTACTGTTATTTTATCCTACTTCATTTTCACATGATTTGGCTCTTGTGGTGCAACTTGCCTTTGGTTTACACAAACTCCATCTTACTCAACTTGTAGTTTTGATTGGGTCTCCAGAAAGTTTGATGTTTCTTGTTGCTAAATATCTTGTAACTCATGTGGATGTAAGTTTAAGGGTAGACTTTTGTTGCTTTAATATTAATATACAGTGTTAGTTTTGGATGGGCATAGATTCATGCCTTTTGTGGAATTTTTTATTAGAAATTATGGCTTTATGTTAGAAATTTGTTTTGTATTGCATGTTTAAAAGTGAAATGAACTTTTGTCATTTAATGGATGATCAGCAAGCTTCTGATGAGTTTAAAAGTAAGTCCAGCATTTTATCAAATGAAATTTCCAAAACTTTGTTGATTTTTTGATCTGATGGAAGGGCTTTTCTAGTGTGAATAGTTAATTAGGTGAATTTCTAATATAGTTTATGGTCCATTTAATGCATGAGGGATTCATATGTATTACTAAGATGCAAATATAGTTTATGGGAGGATCCACTAATAATTTTTTAAAGAAACTTCTCTACTTCTAAATGGGTTATCTTCAGCACATTTATGACAATCTGCTTCAGTTGTTATGGGGCACTTAATTTGGTCAATAAATTCTTATAATACTCCCTTTGCATTGATTCCAATAGGACCCTGAGTGTAATCTCATAAAATATATAGATAATTTTCTATCTTGCAGTTATGGTCATTTAATTTTTAATCTGATCCAGGGATTTAAGTGATCTTTACAAGTGAAGTTTATACATTTCCATATTGATATTTGTGGATTTCTTCATAACTGTAATGTTCTCACTGGATATGCCATGTTTTGTTTCATATCTTTCCTTTTCTGATGCATAGATTTTGGGTCAGAAAATAGTTGCATTTTTGCCTGTTGAATTCGAGTTTCTCTGTTTCCTCTCAAAACCTGGACCCGTATAGTCGAGGTCATTGTGATGCGCATGTCTTTGAGATTTTTCTCATTGCTTGATATCTGTATGCGGAAAGTATTGGTGATCATTAACTTATTGGACCTTCTGAACTTATTGCTGTGTCATAAGATCATTGAGTGATAGAAATGACTAAACAGGTTTGCTCACCTTTTATAAACTTCTGTATATCTGTAATTACATGTCAGAAATGACTAAACCTTTGATTATATGCTTTTTCTTATGACAAAAATGTTACATCTTACCTCTAATTTAATATTAATAATTAATCTTCATATAGAATACTTATGGAGGAGCTATCACCACCCATACCTATTTGTATGGTGATAGAAACCATAATTAGTTTTGCTTTCATAATGGACTGAATTGTTTGGGAAGAGAATTTGGTTTTATTCCTAGAAATTGATCTTTTTTGATGTTAGCAATGGCTCAAACTTTATTTCAACTGTATAGTTTCACTAAGTATCTGTTCTTGTATCATTGTTGCAATATTGACGGATTGATAATCGCAAGACTGCAGAGACTTGCATTATGCTTTCAATGGTGTATCACTGTGTTCCATATGCTCTTACAGCAAATTCTAGTTGAATTCTCTATGCTTTCCTTACCTGTTATCATTTGGTTATGGTAGATTTTGCTCACCAGATATGGAAGCTGGTCTCCCTCTTCTTTTGACATATCAACACCTTGTTTATCATGTACCCTACCACTACAGTGTTTTCAGCTAGTGTACCTAGTCTTATCAACCCTATTTCTCATACTTGGCATTGGCTTTTTGTCTACTAATGATATTATACCTTGCTTATTTAAAACAGGGACTTTTTCTGATACTTTCCCAGCCAAAATTGTCCTAAACTATAAAATTTATGCACTTTCATTGAACTAACATTGATACATTGGTTGAATGGGGACAAGGAATGCAGCAGGCAAAGAAATGTATGCCAATAATGCATGCTTTCCTTCTCTTTTAACAATTCACTTGACTGAATCTGTTTGGATGCCTGCAGTAGTTTTAAGTCGATCTTATGTGCTTACCTTTGTGCTAACATTTAGATATGTTGTATTGCATGTTTTGTGGGGCCATCATCTGTGATTTTTTTAATAGAAATTCGGATCACGGAAAATATGAGTGTGTCTGTGGCTCCACACATTGACATATGTTCTTAGAGTTCTTCCACTTAAATCACAATCAATTGTCAAATATTCTAATCTCCATACCGGTTGCACGTACTTTCGGTGTTGATGGGATCAGTGCTCTCTAATAAGTATCCCATTCAACTGTTTACATGCATTGCATATGCTGAAATTTTTTATAAGATAGTCACTTTGGTTGCTATTTATTTATTAAGAAGATTAATGGTGAGATATAGAGAAAAAAAAAATCTTCATATGATCTTTATTGATTTAGAGAAAGCATATGCTAGAGTATCTGGAGAAATAATATAGTGGGTTTTAGAGAAAAAAATGAGTTACCAAAAGGTACATAGAATTAATAAAAGATATATGATAGAGAAATAATTATTGTTAAAATAACAATAGGAGAAACTAGTGAGTTTTTAATTACTGTAGGTTTACATCAAGGATCTGCCTTAAGTCCGTATCTTTTTATATTAGTTATGGATAAATTAACCAAATATATTCAAAATGATATCCCATGGTGTATGTTATTTGCAGATGATATAGTGTTGATTGATGAAACTAAATCTGGAGTAAACGCTAAGCTAGAGATTTGGAAAGAGGCTTTATAATCTAAAGGTTTTAAGATTAGTAGAACTAAAACTGAATATATGAAATATAATTTTAGTGGCAGTAGAAATACAAATGAAGAAACAGTAAAGATTGCAAGCCAAGAGATATCAAGGAGTAAAAAATTTAGGTATTTCGGATCAATTATCCAGCAAGAAAGTGAAATAGATAAAGATGTGAATCATAGAGTTAAAGCAGGATGGATTAAGTGAAGGAGTGCTTCGAGAGTATTTTATGATCGGCGCACTCCATTAAAATTAAAAAAAATTCTATAAAACTGCTATTAGGTCAACTATGCTATATGGAACAGAGTGTTGAGCAATATTAAAACAACATATGAATAAATTAAGTGTAACAAAAATGCGTATGTTAAGATGGATATGTGGTAAAACTTTAAAAGATAGAATTAGAAATAAATATATAAGAGAAATGATAAGAGTAGCCCTAATTGAAGATAAAATGAGAGAATCAATTACAGTGATTTGAACATATACAACGTAGACCTTTAAATGCTCCAGTTAGAAAGAGTGATCTTTGAATAATTCATAGTAAGGATAGAGGTAGAGGTAGGCCTAAACTAACATGGACAGAAATAATTAAAAAATATATAACTATTTATAATTTAAATATCAACTTGGTCCTGAATAAAGAAGAGTGGAGGAAACGGATTCATATAGCCGACCCCATGTAGTTGTGAAAAAGGCTTAGATGAGATGAGTTGAGTTGACAGTCGCTTTGGTTGCCTAGTGAAGGTCCCTAGCTGCTTTTTGTGTTCTGCATCTTGTTTGAGCATGGAGGATAAGATTAGTCAGTGAATAAGCACTTAGTATTGCAAGTTGGCACCTCACATTGATTTTCTACTTCTTATATGATATGTTTCATTTTTCGATTAGAGCTATTTTGTACATTTTTCTTATATTGATTAGTTTTATGAACTTGTAACTTTTGAAACACCTTGGCTGTGGGATTTGCTAAATTCCTATGCATTAAATGGCACCGTAGGTGCCCATCTACTGCCAACAATCTTCTGTAAGTATTGACATGCTGCCAAATATTTCATCCAAGGGATCACATGATCCCTAGTCATCAGCTGATGGGATTGACATTTTCTATCAAATCTTTCCTTTTTATTCAGCCAAATGTGATGCACTTGCTGTGTTGTTACTGCTGGTTTTATTAAGAAAGTAGACTGGATTACTTTTCACTTGTTTCTTCAACTAATCAGTAATATAGCTAGAATATTTTTTGATTAGCATGCTTTTCAAGGGTTAATTCACCTATTTTTTTCCTGATCATGTAGACGAGCTTCAAACTCCATGAAAAGTTTATTCCCTTGGGATCATGATATGGCATACTAGAAACACCATTAAATCTGACCATTGTCCATTTGACACAATTTGCAGTCAGAGCTCCTTTTTCAGTTCACAAAATAGCAGCTGCATGATATTGTCTTTCAAGAGGCATATTAGACATCAAAAGGACATATCCAACTAGTCTTCTCCCATCAACAAAGAAGTCTGATGAGATTTTTTTTCTTTTTTTTGACAAATAGAGATTACAGAAGTGTAAGGAGTCATTACATTCCCATACCCATTAGTAAGAGATGATGATGCTATTTGCTCATGGCTTCAAAAATGGTCAAATCAAGTTGCAAGTTCAGTTACTGAAATCACAAGTATCAATGCAGGGCCATTTCTTGTCCATCCACTAGTCACTATTCTATTTGCATATATTTCTTGGTGAATCAAGATCTGATTTGATGGCAGATTTTGCTTATTTCATCTAAAAGTGAACGTTTTGTTATTATTTTGCCTTTTTCGTACTGCACTGGCTAATTCTACTTTAGTATTTTTTAGAATTTTGAATTCTTGAGCAATGCATTTAATTTTTCTTGGCTTATTGTGCAGTGCCTCGAAACTTTAGATTGCTGGAGGAACTAGAACGCGGTGAGAAAGGTATTGGAGATGGCACAGTAAGCTATGGAATGGATGATGGAGACGATGTTTACATGCGCTCTTGGACAGGGACTATTATTGGTCCGATTAATGTATGCCTCTGTTTTATCTACAATCAGTTTTATACTTGCAAAGTGGCACCATCTAATTGAGATATACATGTTAATGGGACTTGCTAATAATTACCTACTTTTTCCTTGTTGTTCCACATCATTGCTGTGAAATTATTCTAGTCGTCATACCGCAAAATCAGTATTTTAGCCTATCAGATGGAATTTATTTTTATTTTATTTTATTTTATTTATTTATTTACATCTGAGGCTTCAAGTTTTCCGTTGTCTCTAATTTCTGGTTGCCTGTACCCTGAAGCATTATGGAAGAATTTTGGATATTTGGGTGTTGTTGCCATGTTCAAACAAAACACTGTAGGAATTGTCTGTCTATAATAGTGATTCGAATCTGTCTCATAAGTTGCATCAGAAATCTAAACAAGCGCTTGTAAATTTATTTTTGGACCAGTTGTTTTGTCTATGTATATTCAGGTCTGTGACCTATTAAACATCAAAATGGCATAACGTTTTTCGACATCTGGATATCTTGCTAGAGAAACTATGCTTGTATTAAATCCTATTAATCTTGTTGATAGGCACTTGTTTTAATCAGTATTTATATTTCTTATTCCACTAGATTGATATTCAGTCACTCAATAAAGAAGATTGCTATTCAAAGTTCCTGAGCAGAGTTTCCTGTAAGAGAGTGCTATAATGGCCCTTCCACTAAATCTTTTGATTATGGGCGAGACTGAGAAATTTATTAGAGAAGTCTAGCATGATTTTCTCAATATGACTTTATGAGCTGACCCTTCTAGCCGGTTATGGTTTATTTACTTATTGCTTGGGTTCTCATGTTTGTGATATATATAGTTCGTACTAGGACTTGTCCATGGGAAAACTGGCTTTCAATTTACTGCAGAACCAATCTCTTTAAATGATCAAAGCCAGATGTTACCTTGCTGTCCATATGACTATTTTTGTCGGGGATTATTAAAGTAATTCATGTTTTTAATATAGCCTATATTTCACTATATTCTCATTGGGGAGATGGGTTCCCTCGAACCTAAGGTAGTGTTTGAAATAGGGGATAAGAGGGGATATCCCCTGGATATCCCTTCTTATTCCCAAAAACCATAACTATAAGGGATAGCTGGGAATAAAGTTAACCAAAGGGATATCCCATGATTAACCATGGTTAATCATGGGATATCCCCTCAACTTATTCCCTATAAAATGCAGGAATAGCTGGTTATCCCTCTAAATAAGAGTAAAAAAAGTTATCCTATGGATTTACCTTTTTGCATTTGATATGATCAATGGGATAGCCAGGGGACAAACTCTATCCCGTACACTTATCCATGAATAATATTTTTTCTATCAAACACTACCTAACAGCTGCGAACTGCAGCAGTCAGGTTAATAATATTCACTGAATTCAGCCCAGCTGTTCTCAGGTCATTAGATTCAGAGTGACATTGACACCTGCTGAAGCCATTGATATTCTTTTCCTTTTTTGTTGAATTGCAGTCTGTGCACGAAGGTCGTATATATCAGTTAAAGCTCTTCTGTGATAAAGATTACCCAGAGAAGCCCCCAAGCGTTCGCTTTCATTCCCGGATACACATGACGTGTGTTAACCCTGAGACGGGAGTGGTAACACTCTAACCGTTAGTACGCTACTTTTCCTATGCTAGTTCTGACTAGCACAATAATGGTAAAAGAAACATACAAGCAATTGCTTTATAACAGCAGTATATGCTCAACCCTTCTTCTCACTTCCCTGCTTGATTGGATGTTTGGCATAATTTAGTGGTATTATCTCAAATACTTCTTCTCTCATCAAATGAATGATTTTTTTTATTTTTGAATTTGCCTAGTTTGCTTCTCATTTCTGATTGAACAATAAGCAAGCTTTGTACCATGACAGAATAAATATTATTATAAAACAAGTGAAATCTTTCATGGTCTTCAAATCATCTGCATTATTACTCAGTGCAATTTGCAGGGTCTAATGCAAGCAGCCAGCTGCAGAAAGCCTGAAATTGCTGAAAAGTTTGTTAGTGTGAGCCTGCTGGATGCACTTGCTATACTGTTAAGCCATGTAGTTCTATGGTCAAAATATTTAGGACATGGTATTAAAAGTTCAGTGTCTTATTCACCAAAGAAAATTTACCCCTTATTAGCAAGGGTACAAATGAGCCAAATGGAGCCAAGTGGTAGGCTTCTTAAGCTTGGCTCACTTAGGGCGAAGGGGTATTCAAGCTTGAGACAATCCTAATCTTCACTCAATTTTACAAACTTAGGACCCATTTGATTCAGTGGTTCATGGGAGTGACCCTCTAAAGTCAGAATTGGACTCACCAATTCTAATTCTGAGCATTTGTTTGAAGGAAATTAGAATCTAATTTTGATCTTATCAAGTATCAAAATTAGGTATTAACGGAGATTTGAAATCCAGAAACCCCACCTAAGATTACAAAACCATTCCTGCCATTCAAAAGTAATATTTGGAGGTCATGTCAAATACAAAAACAGTCACATTTAATATTATAGCATAACGATATTATAATATAACTAAAATGATATTATGATATTATATTATATTAAAATATTATTATTATATGGTTATTATAAATATATTATGATACAATATAATAATTATATTACATTATAATTATAATATAATTTGAAATTTGGACTTTTTAGTACTGGCGGCAGTTGGTGCTTTGCTTTTTGATATGGTATAATTATGTATAGTAGAATTGTGATAGAATTTGCTTTTTCTTGGTATTACTATGTTTAGTTGTGATATGGAAGAACTTCATTATGCTATATTTATATTTTTTTATTGTCTTGTAATAGATTTGGACCTAATGTTACATATTTCTATGATTGTGATGTGAGCGTTATAGTATTATGATTTTATTGTAGTATTCCTTTTATGTTTCAATTTTTAAGTCTATTTATTTATGAAATAAATGCCAAATTAAATATTAAAAAAAATTTTCAAAAACAGTTAAGTTTTTAGCTTAAGAATAAAATTGGAAGTTCGAGTTGATCCAATTTCTAAATTCATACTAACCATTCAATAATAATAGGAATCAATTTGATTTCAATTTCTGATCCTATAAGAGTTAAAACAAATCCAGGGAATGAGCAATTCCGACTCCACTTTTTAGTCCTGTGTGAACCAAATGGGCCCCTAGAATGTTCAACATATGAGCTGTGAGCCTTGAAAAATGCAAATTTGGCTTGTTTTCTAGCTGTGCTGTGCTTGAACAAGCTGTTGCCAAACTTACCCAAGTCGTTCATGAACAGCTTCATTCATTTGCAGCCCAGATTAGGATACATATTCTAGAATACTAGAGAATCCTTTTTGTTAGTTGTTTTGGTCACACCGTTAAATGAAAACTTGAGATTGTCTCTGTTTCAGGTCGAGGCGAAAAAGTTTGGCATGCTGGCAAACTGGCAGAGGGAATACACCATGGAGGACATCCTGACCCAGCTGAAGAAGGAAATGGCAGCACCGCACAATCGGAAGCTTGTGCAGCCCCCTGAAGGTGCCTTCTTCTAGTATATGGAAGCACCAAAAGCCCATCCATGTCATTTCTTGGCCCTGAGAGAACTTGATGACTGAAGATGGTCTACATGATGCAATCAAAACTCACTGTTGTCTTCTGGCAAACTGCGTAGCAACAATGGGAATGTTCATCAACGTGAGAAGTATTATCAAATCTATTTTTTGGATGCATAAAGCTAGTGGAACTAAATTATTATTTTAAGCACTTTATCACTTCCTTTTATTACTTTCTCAAAAATGCAATTTTTTACTATATTTATTATACGAGTTGAATTACAGTTTTATATGCTTGTGAAACCCAAAGTAAGTTAACATTTTATCTACAGAACATCAAACTCATGAATATTAAATAGATGAACTGCTTGTTACTGTTTTATAGTTTCATTTTTGGTCTCAATCACCTGCTGTCATGTAATGTGAGAGATATTGAAATGATATTATAATATCATAAAAATCAGTTACAATGCTCTGGCTGTGATAGATTTGGATGAATGTGTTGACAGTGAGATAGTTCTTGAAGTCATAATATATTACTATTTTGCAAAAAGTCACCGTGACTGGTATAGTTGTTATGTTCGCTACCGTTAGGTAACGGATACGTAGTAATAAAATCACTACATCTTAGTTATTCTTATTATTAATACCTTCCATGATCAAAAAGAATTTCTATTATTATTATTATTATTATTATTATTATTATTATTATTATTATTATTATTATTATTATTATTATTATTATTATTATACTTAACGTAATATAATTTTTGATGCTAAATCATTGTCCTCAAATGTCCGCGAGCATCCGATCGCCTCCTCTAGCGAACCCGGGATTCTTCGGTGAGCTTCTTGCGCCTGAGAGACTGCAAACAAGTCTCGGAGACCGGAGATTCCGATAGGGACCCTCCGACGCTCAAGTTAGTGCTTTGGGCAACAGCTGTGAGCTTGAGGAAGCTCGAAAGAGAGAATAAGAGAGAGGCTTAGAGTCGTGCTCTCTGTGAGCATTTGGGAGTGTAGTAGTAGTTTGAGTTTCTTAGAGTTACCTGATCGGAGTCCCTCTTACCCATTTTATTGGTGCTTAAAGTCTGTCAGCCTTGGGGTATGATCACTTATCGGAGCATTGATGATGGGGGCAGCACAGTGGGGCTGACCTCCATGTGATTTGTTAGAGTTGCAGGCCATGTTTCGTCAAATATGAGTGGCTGCATAGTTGGCAGGTATTGCTTGGTTTGGATAGATGTTGTAGGCTACTGCAGGGCATGGCCGACCATTACGGCGTTTGCCAAACGTATCCCCCACGCCACCCTTTCGCCCTGTATGGACAGTGATGGGCGATAAAATCAGGCAAGTGGGCCTCAAAGTATAGCCGCTGAGGTAGAAGATAAAATTTGGAGTTAAAGCTGGCTCTGTCCTTCGTGGAGTATTGATTATAGAGTACGTGCATGGCACTGTTCATGCCCTTAGATGAGCTCTAGAAAAGGCCGTGGGTGAACATTTGCATGACACTGTTTATGGCTGAGCACTATTCATGGACGTGCACTGTTCATGGCCGAGGGGAAGAGGCCGAGCACTGTTCATGGCCAAGCACTATTCATGGTCGAGGGAAAGAAGTCGAGCACTGTTCATGGTCGAGGAAAAGAAGTCGAGCACTATTCATGGCCAAGGGAAAAAGGCCAAGCACTATTCACGGCCGAGCACTATTCATGACCGAGGGAAAGAGGCTAAGCACTGTTCATGGCCAAGGGGAAGAGGCCGAGCACTATTTATGGCCAAGCACTGTTCATGGCTGAGGGGAAAAGGCCGAGGGCCGACTCCAGAAATGACTGGTCTAACCCCAATGAGATTACCCTTGCCCATGGGGCTCATTGGCCCCATCAGATGCCCCCCACACTCCTGAGTTTATGCGATCGCATGCCCTGCATTTGCCAAGCGAAAGAAGCGTAGGAATTGTAATATCTTTCTTTTGCACTTGTCTCTGCATGCCAGCTTTGGATAGTTTTCGTCTGCCTTGTGTGGACTTGTGACCATGTCTGCATGCTCTCTTGTGCTTTTGTCTGTTCAAAGACTTTAAGTAATGTTGGAGGTAAATTGATTACCTTAGACTGGCTAGGAGCAGCCAGTAATCTTCTCCTGACGTGGGGTCTAGAAGCGGATGCCCGTCAACTGTGAGTTAAGGAGTTGACTTTGGGTCTTCTACTTTTGTCATGAAATTTAGAGATGGGTGCCCGTCAACTGTGAGCTGTAGAGTTGGCCTCTCCCTACTGTGAGTTGACTTGGGGCTTCTTCTTGAATGGTTGAAAGTGACCAACAATATGTTGTAAGTGTATAATTTAAACAAAGGTATTATCCGGTTGGCCACTGGCTGCAGAGACAGAGTTGAAGCTGCTGAAGCTAAAATAAAGCCGTTGAGACTGTGATGATGTCGTTGAGGCTGTGACGAAGCTGCTGAGGCAAAGTTGAGGCCGTCAAGAGCCTTTTGAATCCCAGAGGGTGACCCGAGAGTTGCTGGGATGAGACCATACTTGGGAGCATTTTGAACCCCGAAGGGTGATCCGAGAGTCACTGTGATGGGACCATGCTCGGGAGCTTTTAACCCCGGAGGGTGATCTAAGGATGCTTGGATCAGGCTCAGGTGCCTTTTGAACCTCAAAGGGTGACCCGAGAGTCATTGTGATGGGACCATGCTCGGGAGCCTTTAACCCCAGAGGGTGACCTGAGGGTGCTTAGACCAGGCTGCCTTTTGAACCCCGAAGGGTGACCCGAGAGTCGTTGTGATGGGACCATGCTTGGGAGCCTTTAACCCCGGAGGGTGACCTGAGGGTGCTTGGACCAGGCTCTGGTGCCTTTTGAATCCCGAAGGGTGATCTGAAAGTTGAGAGTCGTCAGGTACCTTTTAAGTCTAAAGGGTAACCTAAGAGTTGAGAGTTGCTAGGCGCCTTTTAACCCCAAAGGGTGACCTAAGAGTTGAGAGTCGTCATGTGCCTTTTTCTTTTGACGTGAAGTCTGGGAATGACTGCTCGGTTGGCCGTTGGCCGCTGAGACAGACTTGAAGCTGTCGAGGCTGGGATGAAGCCATTGAGACTTTGACAATGCCGTTAAGGCTATGACGAAGCCGTTGATGTCAGCGCCCTTGCTTGCCCTCCCCCCCCCCCCTGTGTCGCCGTCTGTAGGAGAGGAGGCCGTTTGGATGGCGAGCGGTGGCGCTCTTGCCAGTGAGCTCTTGCTTTTGAGCTTGAAGATGCTCATGCTGATGAGCTTGATGGCGGTGAGCCTCTTGCTGGGAAGATCTCCCGCGGGATGGATGATGGTTGGCCTGAGCAGCAACTAAAGAGGGAGTGAAAGCTCTTGCTGGCTGCTGTGTGGCCGTGAGATATTACTTCTGGAGCTTTTGGATAGGTATGGATTTGCAGGACGAGGGTGGCATGCTGTTTTGCTTGAGTGACCTAAGGTAGTGGCGATGGTGGAGTGGAGCGGTTGGCTCTGTTGCTCAGCTCGTTAAGGGTGCCCCCTAGCATGACTGGCGGAAGCTTTATAGGTTCTTGTCGTCACCATCTTTTTATCCATCATTGTTATCGTAGAGGGAGTGAGGGCTTGTAGCTTAGTGTCACAGAGCTCTGTTCTCTCCCCCTACCTGACGCGCCAAACTGTTGACGCCAAATCACCGTCCTCGAATATCCGCGAGCATCCGGTCGCCTCCTCCAGTGAGCTCGGGATCCTCTGACGAGTTTCTTACGCCTGAGAGCCTGCAAATAAGTCTCGGGGACCGAAGATTCTGGCAAGGACCCTCCGACGCTCAAGTCAGTGCTCTGGGCAATAGTCGTGAGCTTGAGGAAGCTCGAAAGAGAGAAGAAGAGAGAGGCTTAGAGCCATGCTCTCTGTGAGCGTTTGGGAGTGTAGTAGTTGTTTGAGTTTCTTGGAGTTAATCCATTTTATTGCTATTTAAAGTTTGTCAACCTTGGGACATGATCACTTGTCAGAGCATTGATGATGGGGGCAGCACAGTGGGGCTGGCCTCTATATGATTTGTTAGAGTTGCAGGCTATGTTCCGTCAAATATGGGTGGCTGCATAGTTGGTAGGTATTGCTTGGTTTGGATAGCTGTTGCAGGCTATTGCAGGGCATGGCCGACCGTTACGGCTTTTGCCAGACGTGTCCCCCATGCCATCCTTCCGCTGCCCTGTATGGATAGTGATGGGCGATAAAGTTAAGCACGTGGGTCTCAAAGTGTAGCCGCTGAGATAGAAGATGAAATTTGGAGTTGAAACTGGCTCTGTCCCTTATGGAGTATTGGTTATAAAGTACATGCATGGCACTATTCTTGCCCTTGGATGAGCTCCAGAGAAGGCCGTGAGTGAACATTTGCATGGCACTGTTCATGGCCGAGCACTATTCATGGCCGAGGGGAAGAGGCCGAGCACTGTTCATGGTAGAAGGAAAGAGGCCGAGCACTGTTTATGGCCGATCACTTTTCATAGTCAAGGGGAAGAGGCTGAGCATTGTTTATGGTCGAGGGAAAGATGTCGAGCACTGTTCATGGCCAAGCACTGTTCATAGCCGAGGGGAAGAGGCCGAGCATTGTTCATGACCGAAGGGAAGAGGCCGAGCATTATTCATGGCCGAAGGAAAAAGGCCGAGCACTATTCATGGCCGAGGAGAAGAGGCCGAGGGTTGACTCCAAAATAATTGGTCTGACCAAGTGAGATTACCGTTGCCCATGGGTCTCATTGGCCTCATCAATAATTATTTTCAAATAATTAAAAATAGAAATTACATATGTATTCCATTTTGAGGTCCGCGTATCATTGAAAAGAGATGATATTTATTTTTTTAGAAATAAAATTAATAATCAAACATCCAAATTGAACATTTGCATCATTTAATGTCATTCATGTCATCAAAAATGGTTAAAATTAAGAGTCACATGTTTTGATCATCTTTAATTATATATCAAGTAAATATAAAAATGAATGGTTTTTATCATTATGCTAAAATATATGAAAAATGTTATAGAAAAATGTAGCCTCATATTATTTTAACCTTAAATTTTGTATCCACTTGGTGCATATATATTGGAGATCATCAAAACATGCAAATTTTTTTAGTCTCTAGGCATTTTTAGCAATATAAATAATAATTAACAGTATAAATCTTTGATTTAGCTGCCTTGATAACTTTTTTCTCTAAATCTATTTTTCTCAAGTTTATTTTCAATAAGATGCCATCTAAATTAAAAATCTACAATGTTTCCATACTATTAAAAACTACAAGAACACATGTCTTGTTAGCTACTAGTTAATGCATCGGGTTGGTGTAAAAACGAAACTGTTACAATGGTGCGAACCAATATTTTGCTACCTTCTAGGCTTTAAATTTTGTTGATTTCAATAAATTTTTATTATTTCTAACATGCGCAGCCGACATCTATAATGTTTTATCGTGTATTTTAATATAGTAATGTAATAAAAATAATTCATTTTGATGCCCCCATGATATTTAAATTGAAAATGATTAAAATATATGATATATGGCTACATTTTTTTTATAATATAAATCATGATCAATGATATAAATCTTCAATTTAAATGTCTCATTATTATTATTTTGGACTCAAGAGGAGTAAATAGAGTAAATACCCTCTTTTACATAGAAGCAGAGTCCATCCTCGTTGCTATCCTTAGGTGGAGATGATTCATGATATCCACTCTTCTTAATTTTGCAGAATTAATAATCAGATATCCAAATTAAAGATCTAAATTATTGATTATAATATATATGACTAAAAATGCCTAGAAATAATAATAAAAAACACCTATTTTAGTTGTCTCTTATCTAAGCAAATTTCAATATATAAGATTATGATAAAAAATAAGAATTTAAATATTTATCATATATTTTAGTGCATTAGTATAGTAGAAATATGTCTTTTGTTTTTTTTGTTTGGGTCTACAATATGCAACAGTCAAAGACCCCAAAACGCATATTCATTGGTTTATAAATACTTTTAATGGTAAAAATTATAGTCAATGCTGTGGTGATTTGAGAGTTTAACTATTAGTTTTGGACTAAAAAGATAGGGTTCAATCGGGATTTTTTATAATCTTTTTTAAAAAATTCAAGCTTTAATCCTATCCATCCAAAGCTTCCTTGAAATGGCCTTCAGTTTTTTTTTTTATATATATATATTATTATTGATCTCCATATGGTTTTGGGCTTTCATTAATTTACGTTATCACTCAAGTGAAAAATCCTAGCTCGATACTCGGCGGGCAGCCCGCAGCCCTTGGTGACTGCAGGAGCCACCGCAATATTGCACGGATACTTGTTTGATTTTCTAATTTTTTTTAACTCCTCATAACCGGTGGTTTATAACTTGTTTTTAATTAATTATTCAATTAATTATGATAGGATATCTTAAACGTTACAAATTTTCCATCATATCTTAAACATTAAATTAAATCCAAGCCCACAGAACGTGAGGCTATTTTGTGCTGACATCCAAATCCCAACCTTCTCAAAGGATGGGATATCAAATCTTTTATAATTAATCATAAATTTTTTTAACATGTGAGGATTTTATGCTGAGATACAGTTAGGGGTGCAACTTGGGCCGGGTTCAATCCGAACCTGGTCCGTCCAATCCAATTTACAGTAGTGTTTAAACTCATGTTTGTCCAACCCAAACCCGAAAGACCCGAGTTTAACCCGGTCCAATTTGCAATTGATCCGGATTAGGGTTGACCATAATTTGAACCCGAAATAATCCGAATCCGAGGATTACTCGAATGGGGTAGCTTATCGGCACCAAATTTTTGGGGATTTGAAGGCTCCAATCGGATCGGACGAGATGACCAACTTAAGGGTGAGAAGGGCAAGGTCGTCGGTCGCATACGAGAAAAAGGACAAACATAAAGGCGGGCCATCTATATATTTCATTTCACTTTCAGCCTCTCTTTCTCTTCTTTGTTTATGGTACCTCCTCTTCTTTTTTATTTCAAGTAAGATTTTTTTTTAAATACAATGTTAAAGCTCCGAGTCCAGCTTATGCGTTTGGCAAGGAATTTTTTTTTTTTTCTTTGGGATCCATAATTTGATGTTTATTTACTTTAAAAAAAATATTTTATTTTATTTTTCTCATCTACCCGAATTTCAACCCGAAACTCAATTCGAATCCGATTTTTAAAAATAGGGTTAGGATTGAGATTTTACAAATACAGTTAGAATTAGGATTGATATTTTATAAATAGGATTAGAATTAGTCGGTTAAGATTAAAAAAAACTTGAATTTTATGAGCCTGAGTTGCACCTTTAAATACAGTGCATCGAATAATTAATTTTAAAAGAAAAAAGATTTTACTTAGCAGGAGCCAGCAAGGCCGTTCTCTTGGCGGCTCCTGGGAACGGTAACAAGTAGAGTCTTTTCCCTCCTCATCGATGATTGCTGGAGGTCAAAGAATTAAAACAAACCTAACAGAGAAGTTTCCGGACCCCTTCTGCCACCGCAGTCAACTTCCTTAGTGGACTAAAAGTCTAAAAACACATGTGGGACTAAAATATATGGTCAAATATTAGCAGGCAGCTCGATGTGGCTATCTGACATTGACTCAGACGGATAAAGACCTAAGTGGCTGCCTCACGGAACGAGGACAGTCCACGGAGTCGAAAAAATTATGATACAAAGAACGACGACCAAGAATGGCTGACCGGGCCAACATCTTTATCGACCCACGACTTGGTCAGCCACCAAGAAACTCGACCCTTTGGCCAGTCGGCGAACAAATCTGCAGCCTATTTTTCTTTTCCAAATATTTTGGGTCTTGTATGTCTAATAAATTATACAAGAAAAAAAATATATATTCATTTCATTGGTCAGCAGTTTGAATTTTGTGGATTCTTCATGTGGAATCTCCTGTGGATCACTCAAGACATTATTTGATACCCCTTGTTTTCATGGGCCATGAAATGGTTTCTTTGTTCACACCCCCCCTAGTGAGGATAGAATAAGAGAGTAAATAGAAGAGGTTGGGAGAGAATGGTGATTTGTGCGAACGTTGCTGGGAGTATACGATGGAGTTTCGATTTATTAATTATCAAGAAATTGGTATCGGGATTTATGATTTCTCTTATTGGCTTTGTGATTAACTGTACCATCTAAGCTCACTTGCTAATTCGATAAATTTGTCAACTAGCTGAAATTATGTAGTTAAAAAACTCAAATAAAAATTAATGGATAGCAAGTGAACTTGAGTTATAAGCATATAATATTTTTTTTCATATTTAATGTAAAATTAAATTTGAAGTATCACAATCTTTCTCTTATAATATGACATCCTTGTCATCCAAAATGAGACTAAATTTGAGGAATCACAATCTTTATAATGCATTATTGTTGGCGTAGCCAGAATTTACTTCCAAAATAGGAATAAATTCAGGATATAACAATCTTTCTTCCTTATAATGCGAGATCCTCAGTGTAGCCAGAATATATTCGAGACTAAATTTAGGATATCACAATCTTTTCTTCTTATAATACAAGATCATCGTTGCTAGCAAAAATAAGCTAGTTAGAATCTAGGTCATTGGTGCAGCAACGATGGTTTCATGTCATGATAAAACTCTATCATCATGCCATAAATAGCTCTTTTTTCATGCCCATCAATTTAGGGTGGCTCAAATATCATTTATAATACCCAATACTCATATTCATCTACTGATTCAATTAATTCATTAGCAAGTCGATTCAAAAATTTAAATAAAAGTTAGGATAGCAAATAAATTTAAGTTATAAGTACATAATAATTTTTTTCATATAATATAAAGTTAAATTTATCAAAGTCAACTACAACATGAATCCATGCAGGGTAAAGAGGGATAAATAAGCTTTTGCGGAAGCTGATTGCAAAGAACCAAGGAGCAAGTGTAATTATGTTTGTTTATGATCAACATGTATAATAATAAAAAAGTCCATGTTTTTACTTTAGTGAGTGCGCATCTAGAATCATTGTTATAGGAACAACATTTTAAAATGCTGTGCTGGTCCCTTAACGAATCCTTTCTAATAGATAGTGCAAATTATTTTCATTCTTTTGTCGAAATCATGGTTGTTAACTTTTAGGTCCTAATTATTTTCGAATATTGGCATCCTTGTCGGACCTACCGTTGCAAGGCAGAGAAAATTCATTAGAGCACCAACGGATTAACTCATTGAACAACACAGATAGTCACCAACTCCCAATGTGCAAATATTGAGTTTCAACAAGTATAATTTATATTAATTACATGCTTAAAAATATATCTGCCATTACTTTATGCTAAATTTAAAATCAGTATATGTACGAAACTAATTGATCACCTTGTTTATTCCAAATTGTGTTGAAATTAATAAAATCGTAAATTAGATTCAATGGACATATGGTTTAAACGTAATCTGCTTAATTACCTCAAAGTATTAAAAGAAATATTAATTAAAAGCCTTGATTCAATGATCCAGTTCTAGTCGTATTGATGCGTGATGAATACTGGTTCAAATTGTTTTCAGTCTAATTTCATTTATTTAGCTTTAAATTGAATCTGATTTAAGCTTTTTTAGAAAAAAAACCAAAGGATGTTTATTTAAAAGCTTCAATAAATACCATATTTTTTTAAGAAAAAAATTAAGCAAGATGTTTTATGTGCATGCTCATCGATTATGTTATCTTCTTCGGCGCCCCATCATTCTTGACGTAACAACCGAATGATGGCAAGGAGAAGAGGACGAGACCATTGTGGCTTTTTGCCTTCTAGTCGTTTGCGCCATCAAAACGGCGAGGGAAAAGGCTGGCATGCGATCGCCTGGCACCTCCTTCACGGCGGCTTGGATCCAAAAACTCTCTATTTATCCGCATGTGAAGATTTTTTTTCAAAAGATGATGTGAAATCATCTTCCTACAAAAGTTTTTTATGGAAGGGCATGATCTTGACGATAGAAATCATATATTCTCCTTTCTTCGGTTTTTTCGCTAGAGTTTATTACATCATGCCTGTCTTACTGCCTATATTGCTTAGCATATCTTATTGGTTAGAAATCTTTGAGACAGAGAACATCCCGATTTATCAAACTATTTCAAGAGCATATGCTTGACGTCCAAGTATCTGTAAGTGTAGTTTATGTGAAGGATGTGAATGAAATTAGTTCCACATAGAATAACTAGAGAATTGGATACTTATTTATGTATATTGGTGGACTCTTTCTCTTGTGGATGAGTTGGGCCCAAATAATTTGGGCATATAATATATATTTAAAGTCAAAGATGGGCACTTGGGTTATCTTGGGCATGAAAGTCAATCAAGCCGAATTTATTTTTTGCAGTTAATTTATGTGGTTCTTTTTTTTTTTAAATAATTTTCGGTTATGTCCAAAAGAGGTATATCTTGAATACAATCCTTCCCAATCCGATCGTTTTAAATTCTCTATAAAGATAAGGATGTTCTTAACAGAAGATTATTGCTTGCAAATGATAATTTTGGATTTGTTGTATCCTGAAGTGTTTTTGCGGATTCCCATTTGCAATCTATAGTGGGGGCAAATAAACACTAAAAGGAAAGTGTTCATTCACGCCTCAAATCCAGATTCCCCCGTACAGTCCTATCTAACAGTATCTACGGTTTGATGCTGTCACTTCTCTGAAACCTTAGATTTCTAGGTCTCTCGCGCTGCTTCAGCAGCGGTCCTTAAGGCGATACCTATTTTTTAGGAGCTTCTATTCCTATGGATTGTTAAGGTGAACTTCGATGGCAGCATTCGTAGTACCGAAGGTGGTGCAGGATATGTCATTCAATAGACTACTGATGGCTGATGGGACATCCTTTCAGATTTTTTCTGTTCTAAAATCTGAGTTTAGAGCAGCTTGGACTGGCATCAATAGAGTGATTCATCAGCTGTGGATCCAACGAATTTTCATTAACGAAGATTTTTTTATTGTAATTGGATAGATTTAGAACAGGATGGACCATGACGATGTACATTCACTTTTTCGTAATATCTGATAGCTTTTGAAGGACTCAACAATTATCGTTATTCATCGTGTATATTAAAAAATAAATTATATAATTAATTAAATTATTTTTTTAATAGATCATCACTTTACCGAATGAAGTTGATTCAAAAAGATAAAATTTTATCTTTTCTTTTTGGCGTTTTTTTGGGCTGGCTCTGCTCATGCGATATAATTAGACATTCCCGAAAGCGCCGACCCACCGAATCCGACTTCACCGGCGGCACGCCGTGCGCTTGGACTGATAAACTCCCTCGTGATTGTTTTGGGGATCACTGTGGGACCCATAGGATTCAACATGTTGTTGCGTTTCAGCGGGGGGAAAGCATCTAAAACCGAAGACCAAGCCCGAGGGGATGCACGCGGACAATCCAGCCGTCAAAAAGCCTCATCTTCCGGGCCTTTTCCCACACACCGCTATCCCTAATAATAATAATAATAATAATAATAAAAGCACACGGTTTCCATGCCCCCTCGACCCCACCTGGAGCCAGACCGACGCTCCAGTGGGACCCACTCATCAATCAACGCATCATTACCACTCATCCATGATTTTCCCGAATCGCGAGCCACGCGACTCTCAATATTGCGCGGGCCCCACCTAATAAAGAAAAAAGAGCAAACGTCCCTCGAATCGAAACGCGACCGCGTCTTCGTCCTCCCTTCGCCGAACGATCCCTTTGCCTTCCCTATAAAGAACGCCACCCCGTTCCCTTCCCCTCACCGCCTATACCGGAGAACATAGAAAAACGAGAGGGACTGGAACGATTCGAGACGCCATGCCTTCCGTCGAGGCCAGTAAACCGCCGGTCAAGGTCCAGATCCGGTCCGTGTACGCCGACAACCTCGAGTCAGAGTTCGCGCTGATCCGGGACGCCGTGGACCGGTATCCCTTCGCCGCCATGGACACGGAGTTCCCCGGCGTCGTCCACAGCACCCGGAAGCACCCGTTTCACCTCTCGCCGGCCGAGCGGTATGCCCTTCTCAAGGCTAACGTCGACGCGCTCCACCTCATCCAGGTCGGTCTCACCCTCTCCGACGCCGCCGGGGAGCTCCCCGATCTAGGAACCGACGGCGCCGCCCGGTTCGTTTGGGAGTTCAACTTCCGCGAATTCGACCCCCGCTGCGACCGCCACTCGCCGGATTCCATCGAGCTCCTCCGCGCCAACGGCATCGACTTCGACAAGAACCGCGCCCGCGGCATCGACTCCCGCCGCTTCGCAGAGCTCCTCATGTCCTCCGGCCTTGTCTGCAACGACTCCACCGTCAGCTGGGTCACCTTCCACAGCGCCTACGACTTCGGATACCTCATCAAAACCCTAACTTGCCGCAAGTTGCCGAGAACGATGGCGGAATTCTTGGTTCTCGTCAGGGTTTTCTTTGGAGATCGAGTGTATGACATGAAACACATGATGAAGTACTGCGATAGCTTGTATGGAGGGTTGGATCGGGTAGCGAGCACGCTGCAGGTACGTCGGGCCGCCGGGCGGTGCCACCAAGCCGGCTCCGATAGCTTGCTCACATGGCAGGCGTTTCGGAGGATGAAAGAGCTCTACTTTGCCAAGGATGATGACGAGAGGCATGCCGGAGTTCTGTACGGACTGGAAGTTTTCTAATATGAAAATATAATACTTGCCGTAATCCTAATTCCTTTGTTCATCTCTCGTTTTCTTTTTATGTGAATTTTATTCTTTAATCAGTTCTTCTTCTGTCAAGAAATTTGAATTTTTGTGGATACAAGT
Source organism: Calamus simplicifolius (assembly GCA_900491605.1). Taxonomy (NCBI): domain Eukaryota; kingdom Viridiplantae; phylum Streptophyta; class Magnoliopsida; order Arecales; family Arecaceae; genus Calamus; species Calamus simplicifolius. Next base: position 1,038,365 of record UESW01004142.1, read on the forward strand.
CTGTGAAGGAAGGTAAAAATTGTTTCTTTGATGGCAAAACGTCTTTTTATGGAGTTTGCGGAGTTCTTCCTCTGTTTGATTCTTGATTTATTCGATCAAACATTTGGTGAGTACGCCGGGAGGGAAGGTGAAACTTGGATTTTCAATAGAAAACGGCATCTTTCTGTGGACAGAGATAAGAAACAGAGGTTCTGGACAGGCTTCCAGAGATTTTAGGATATGCCTTTGATCTACCCTTATAAATTTGGGGGATTTTGAAGGAACAAATTATGCAGAGATTCTAAGAGTAAGCACCGATTGAGATTAGGAAAGTAAGAAAAATTTCACCTCGCTGTGTTGAGGCCTAACAAAAAAGGGGAAGGAGGGCTATGCCAACCCGTAGCTAGGTCCCATGCGGCCCCGTTCCCTGCCGCTTGGAATTTTCGCAGCCGTTCCCCGAAGGCGAGTTGGTCAACCTGGCCCCACCCAGGTGCTAGCAGTCAGAACAGGGAAGTTTATACAGACCTTAGCCCCTCCAACACCAGAGTTTCAGGCTCCAAGGATTAACCTTGAAATTATTCGAGTCGGCCGCAGCGTCATTCCTCGAACCTGAGACCTCCTGATAGGGTGGAGAGGGCCCTGACCACCAGGCCACCGCCTGAGCGGTGTTGAGGCCTGCTCTTTAAGATATTGCCTATCTAGAAGAAGAGGCAAAGGAAAAGTCTTGGTACATGGTCTCGGTGCAACATGATCTACATTGGATGCGATGATTTACTTATACATCAGGGATGCAAGATGTAAGTTTATGCATAAGCGAATTACTGTATCTAATGTAGATCATTCTGATCTACATGGAGTGCAGTGATTCATTTGTACATCAGTGATGCAAGATGCGAGTTCATGCACGAATAAATCACGAATAAATCACTATCTACTGTAGATTATTCTGCATCGAAATGATGTACAAAAACTTTTTTCAGACACCAATTGTTATCTGATAGCAGTGAGTTGCTGCGTCCTTCTGTGAGGCTACTTGAGGAGTTCTAAAACAAAGCCTACAATCGAGGGTCGGACAAAGTGAATGATTGGCCAGAGGTGAAAGTAAAATGAAGAACAACTTATTTAGAGATTCAGAGTGCAGGTCATCGACTAAGCTTAGTAAAGGGAATTGTTTACTTTGGAAGATTCTGATTGCGTTTAATTTAATCTTTTTTTAAATTTTTTTAATTATATTTAATAAGTGAGAATAAAGAATTTTTTTATTTTTATTATAAATGATGTCTTTCAAAAAATAAAAAAAAAAAAGATAAATACAGATATAATTCGGTTTTACTAGGCTAATAATCATAGTTTGAAGGATATCACTCAACATTCGTGTTGCTGAAATCTGTCCTCCGGCTCAGGCGCGATCAGGCTGCAGGGGCGGATCTGCAATACAGTCCTCACACGAGAGACGTTGGGGGTGGCCCTCTGCGGAAGAGGCGGAAGACCCTCCAACGCTCAAGTCAATGGAGACCAGCAATCAACAAATATGGGGAGAAGGATCCTTGAGGAAGAGTTCCTCCGAGCTCTCGTGTGAGTTGAGAACTGTGAATGAAAAATGGGCATAGAATCGCTGTACTTGAGAGGCTTGAGGATGGTAGTATTTATAGGCGATCACCTGACTTCTTGTCGTATCTTGTTAGTTAGAGGATCGACGGCTGGGAGGCAGGGAGAGCTTGCCGATGGGCTCAAGACTCAGTGGCTGCGTGGTCCCTAGGCTACTATTGTAGGTCCTAGGTCACGTCTTGGCATGATTCCTTGTTTGGAATCTTATTCCGTTACAGTGAATTTGAACTCTCCGCGCCATATTCCGCAGAAGTCTGAAGTAGCTCGGATCGGATGGCCGAGGAATGGTCTGGCCTTGATGGCAGAAGCATAAGAATAGCTCGGGTTGCTGAGGTATAAGGTTGGCTGAATCTGCATCCGAGTCAGACTTCTATGAAGCATGGAGTCAAGAACTCCTTGTCTCGGCTTTATTACGCCATCCTTCTTTACAAAAAAAGGTGCAAAGGAGGCAATGTGGCAGCCATAAATGCCTTAATGATGGAAGGAAAATAAGGCATTAAATGCTTTAAAGCATGCTGTGGAGGCTGGCCGAGCTATGTTGGCGAGCTTTATGAGGCCATAAATGCCTGAATAACGCCAATGAGACATAGCGTGATTGCACCGGACCAGGTGGCTTAGCCAATTGGCAAGAGGGCATTTGGATTGGGCGCGACCCCATCGCCAATGTGAGCAGTCAACAATGCAATGATGATTTTACCCCTCAACACATGCCCCCCACTCCCTAGTCCGAAGTGTAACTTCGGATATAGGAGTAGAATTCTGAAGCAATCTTATTTGGGGAACATGTCATTCGATCCTCTGTAGAGGAAGTGTTTATCTCTGTGTAGGTTAGAGAAAGGCCTGGGCGGCCCTCTTGCTAAAGTAAAATAAGGCGCTTTAGTTGCGCTAGAGTGTCCGAGAAATTATCCGGCTGGGATGAAGCTTTAGTGCTGTATCACTTGGATTGGCCGAGGCTTTTGATAGTAAGAGATGCACTCGGCTCTGGCCAAGGCTTTTGATACGCACTTCGGCTCTGGCCAGGGCTTTTGATAATAAGAGATGCACTCCGGCTCTGGCCAAGGCTTTTGATACGCACTTCGGCTCTGGCCGGGGCTTTCGATAATAAGAGATGCACTTCGGCTCTGGCCGAGGCTTTTGATACACACTTCGGCTCTGGCCGGGGCTTTCGATAATAAGAGATGCACTCCGGCTCTGGCCGAGGCTTTTGATACGCACTTCGGCTTTGGCCGGGGCTTTCGATAATAAGAGATGCACTCCGGCTCTGGCCGAGGCTTTTGATATGCACTTCAGCTCTGGCCGGGGATTTGGATAATAAGAGATGCACTCCGGCTCTGGCCGAGGCTTTTGATATGCACTTCGGCTCTGGCCGGGGCTTTGGATAATAAGAGATGCACTCCGGCTCTGGCTGAGGCTTTTGATACGCACTTCGGCTCTGGCCGGGCTTTGGATAAAAAGAGATGCACTCCGGCTCTGGCCGGGCTCTTTGATAATAAGAGATGCACTCCGGCTCTGGCCGAGGCTTTTGATAATAAGAGATGCACTTCGGCTCTGGCCGAGGCTTTATATGATCTGCTTCTCATTGTAACTTTCAAGGAGAGTTATAAGAATTTCGCAGGCCTTTTAAAAACTAAATTTAATTCAATGAATAAAAATGGGTCTAAAAAGAGCGTACTTTTATGGATGAATTTATTACTCGGTTGTTGCCGAGCCTTCAGAAATATATCACTCGGTCTTTGGCCGAGGCTCTGGAAATTTATTACTCGGTTGTTGCCGAGCCTTTGGAAATATATTACTCGGTTGTTGCCGAGCCTTCCCAAGATGCTACTTGGCTGTAACCGAGGCTTCCAAACATGCCACTTGGTGGTAACTGAGGCTTCCAAATAATAAATTACTCGGTGTTACCGAGACTTTAAATAATGAATTACTCGGTGTTGCCGAGCCTTCAAGATTATATTTTACTTGGCACTGCCTAAGGTACGGAGACCGTTACTCGGTTGTAGCCGAGCCTTCAAGATCATATTTTACTTGGCACTGCCAAGGTAAGGTACGGAGACTTCAAGATTATATTTTACTTGGCGCTGCCAAGGTACGGAGACCGTTACTCGATTGTAGCCGAGCCTTCAAGATTATATTTTTACTTGGCGCCGCCAAGGTACGGAGACCATTACTCGGTTGTAGCCGAGCCTTCAAGATTATATTTTACTTGGCGCTGCCAAGGTACGAAGACCGTTACTCGGTTGTAGCGAGCCTTCAAGATTATATTTTACTTGGCGCTGCCAAGGTACGGAGACCGTTACTCGGTTGTAGCCGAGCCTTCAAGATTATATTTTACTTGGCGCTGCCAAGGTATGAAGACCGTTACTCGATTGTAGCCGAGCCTTCAAGATTATTTACTTGGCACTGCCAAGGTACGGAGACTGTTACTCGGTTGTAGCCGAGCCTTCAAGATTATATTTTACTTGGCGCTGCCAAGGTATGGAGACCGTTACTCGGTTGTAGCGAGCCTTCAAGATTATATTTTACTTGGCGCTGCCAAGGTACGGAGATCGTTACTTGGTTGTAGCCGAGCCTTCAAGATTATATTTTACTTGGCGCTGCCAAGGTACGGAGACCGTTACTCGGTTATAGCCGAGCCTTCAAGATTATATTTTACTTGGTGCGGCCAAGGTATGGAGATCACTCGGCCCGGCCAAGGATTTGTAGAGATTATATTTTACTTGGTGCTGTCAAGGTACGGAGATCGCTCGGCTATGACCTGCTTCTCATTGTAGCTTTCAAGGAGAGTCATAAGAATTTTGCAGGCCTTCAAAAGCTAAATTTAATTCAATGAACAAAAATGAGTTTAATAAGGGTCTACTTTTTTTAGAAAATTTATTACTCGATTGTTTCCGAGTCTTCAGGAATTTATTACTCGTTATTACCGAGCCTTCAAAAAATGTATTATTCGGTTGTTGTCGAGCCTTCAAGAAATTTATTGCTCGGTTCTTACCGAGCCTTCAATATTATATTTATTACTCGGTTGTTGCCGAGCCTTTATGGAATAGGATCCGGTCTAACCGAGGTATGGTGATTTAGCTCAAGACTTGGCCCAGCCGAGGTACGGGGATTTAGTTCAAGACTCGGCCCAGCCGAGGTATGGAGATAGCTCAAGGAGATAGATCGGTTGTACCGAGAATGGATGCGTAAGCACCACCATACTGATGGTATATACGGTGATTGTCCGAACTCCATGTCTGGGGGATTGATTTCCCATTCAAATACTGTAGTTTGTAGGTGCCAGGTCCGATGACTTCCGTCACTTGATAGGGGCCTTCCTAGTTCAGAGACAGCTTTCCTTGCTCTAGCGGTTTGGAGACGGATGCTTTCTGGAGGACACGATCGCCGAGCGAGAAAGATCTCCCTTTGACTCTAGAGGCGTGATAGCATCTGTGGATAGGGGGTCCTATCTCTACGGGGATGACAGCTTCTGCGCCGAAGGCCATCCGGAACGGGGTCTCGCCTGTGGGAACTCTCTGGGTGGTGCGGTAGACCCACTGGCCGAGGCTGAAGCTGGACGTTGGACTTCTGTGAAACATAGAGTCAAGAACTCTTTGTCTTAGCTTCATGACAGCATCCTTCCTCGTGCAAAATGTGCCAAGGGGGCCAACGTGGCAGCCATAAATGCCTTAATGCATAGAAGAAAAAAGGGCATTAAATGCCTTAAAGCAGGTAGATGCACATGGCCTTTATGAGGCCATAAATGCCTTGATGCGCCGGGGCGGGGAGAAGGTGGAGACGGCATCGAGTCGTGGCAAGAGGACACCGGAGAGAGGGACCGGACCCACCGAGATCTAAGAAAATCCTTGCTGCAGACCACTTGCAGGGCTGGCCCAGCTCCCTTAGGACGACGAGGGGGGTCCGCGGCTCTGAGTGGACCAGAAGAAGAGATTGCTGGGGAAATGGGGGCCGCGGCCTCCTCAGGAAGATGCAGAGCAGGAGTAGCTGGACGGGGAGCTTCAAAGCGCCCATGAATCAAGTGGGTTAGAGCCTAGACTTGCTGGACCAATAAGGCAAACTGGTCCTGGGTCACTGGGGCCGCTGGTGGCGATGGAGTCTCAGCTGGTGGCGGCGGCGGCGCCATGCTGCTCATCGGATCAGGTCTATGGGAGACGACCTGGTCCTGGGATTCAGAAGTTGCCCTTCTCCGATTAGCAATTTGAGAGGTTCTCTTCCAGATGAGATCCTTGTCTCCTTTCTTCAAGTTTAATGGGACTTGAGGCCCTTCCTCTAGCGCCAATTTGTTGCTGCTAAAATCTGTCCTCCGACTCGAGCACGATCGGGCTGCAGCGTGGGCTCCCTCCTGGGCGGACATGCAAGACAGTCCTCACGCGAGAGGCGTTGGGGGTGGCCCTCTGCGGAAGACCCTCCGATGCTCAAGTCAGTGGAGACCAGCAATCAACAAATATGGGGAGAAGGATCCTTGAGGAAGAGTTCCTTCGAGCTCTCGTAGGAGCTTTTATGGCGGAGTGTGAGAACTGTGAATGAAAAATGGGCGTAGAATCGCCGTACCTGAGAGGCTTGAGGGTGGTAGTATTTATAGGCGATCACTTGACTTCTTGGGCGTGCTCTGGATGAGGTCTGAAAGTTGTTGTGATTCGAAACGGATTCGAATCAGGTTGTTACAGGGCCGATAGGATCCGTATCTGGTTAGTTAAAGGATCGACGGTTGGGAGGCAGGGAGAGCTGTCCGATGGCTCGAGACTCAGTGGCTGCGTGGTCCCTAGGCCACTATTGTAGGTCCTAGGCCACATCTTGGCATGATTCCTTGTTTGGAATCTTATTTTGTTACATTGAATTTGAACTCTCCCGCGCCAAATTCCACAGAGGTCTGAAGTAGCTCGGATCGGATGGCCGAGGAATGGTCTGACCTTGATGGCAGAAGCATAAGAATAGATCGGGTTGCCGAGGCATAAGGTTGGCTGAATCTGCCGAAGTATAATATGGTCGGCCGAGTCAAACTTTTGTGAAGCATGGAGTCAAGAACTCCTTGTCTCGGCTTTATGACGCCATCCTTCCTCACGAAAAAGGTGCCAAGGGGGCAATGTGGCACCCATAAATGCCTTAATGATGGAAGGAAATAAGGCATTAAATGCCTTAAAGCATGTGGATGCACATGGCCTTTATGAGGCCATAAATGCCTTAACGCAAGAGACATAGCGTGGTTGCGGAGCCGAGGTATGCTGAAGCTGGTGGAGGCTGAGGCTGGCCGAGCTATGTTGGCCGAGCTATGCTGAAGCTGGCCGAGGCTGAGGTTGGCCGAGCTATGCTGAAGCTGGCCGAGGCTGAGGCTGGCCGAGCTATGATGGCCGAGCTATATTGAAGCTGGCTGAGGCTAAGGCTGGCCGAGCTATGATGGCCGAGCTATGTTGGCCGAGGTATGCTGAAGCTGGCTGAGGCTGAGGCTGATCGAGCTATAATGGCCGAGCTATGTTGGCCGAGCTATGCTGAAGCTGGCTGAGGCTGAGGCTAGTCAAGCTATGATGGCCGAGCTATGCTGAAGTTGGCTTGAATGAGAGTGCCGAGGCATGGCTCGGCTTAAATGAAGCGAGGCTTGAGTGTCGAGACATGCTTTTTCTTTTCTTTTTATTTCATTAAATACTGGTCAAGTCATTATGACCGTTTCTGCACCATTAAATGCTCCAGCCTATTGACTTGACTGCTGGATATTAATGAGATGGCCTTTGGGAGAACCCATGTATATAACGTGGCCCTTTTTTTTCTCTTGTTCTCTTTCTTCATTATGAGGAGGTGCTTGTTGCTAGAATGTCGCGCCAGCCAACTGGCAAGCATGACATTTGGATTGGGCGCAAGCATGACATTGGATTGGGCGTGACCCCATCGCCAATGTGAGCGGTCAACAATGTAATGACGATTTTATCCCTCAATAATTCGTATTCTTTGGTTCAACATGTTCCTAATAATCTAAATATGTTAATAATAATCCAAAGAAGAGGCGAAGATGAAAGAGAATAAAAAAGATGATCGGATGACTTACTTTTATTAATTTTTTTTCAAAATATCAATAAATTGTTGCGTTCTTAAATTTTATCATTCTAATTTTTTAAAACGAGAAATGTCATATAAAGATTTATTATTAATAACATCATTTTTTTTTCAGATCAAATTTAAAGATACCAAAAAGTATCAGAGGAGATGTTAAGTTTCTAATCAATCGATCAGCACAGATTTGCAATTACAGTAAAGAACAGCAATTTCATCTAATTCCTCTTGATCTGAAAAGATAGATAAAAAATAAATAATATAAGTATAGGATGTCACTTAACGGTCAACTTTCATTTGTATTAACTGCTATTAGCCATCTTTGTCTCAACATGTTCATAATAATTCAAAGAAAGGGACAAAGATGAAAGGGAACGAAGAAGATGGTCGAATGACTTATTTTTACTAAATTTTCTTCAAAATATCACTAAATTGTTACGTCATTAATCTTTTCCATTCTAATATCTTAAAACAAGAGATATCAGATGAAAATTTATTGTTAATAATATCATTTTTTTCACATCAAATCTAAAGATACCGAAGTAGCAGAGGAGAAGTTATGTTTCTAATCAATCGATCAACATAGATTTGCAACAAGGAATAACAATTTCATCCAATCCCTCTTGATCTGAAAATATTGATCCTTCTCTTTCGGATCCAAAGGCTTTATCGATGAACCAAAAAAACCCTAAAAGTATGATGGAAATCAAACACATGCACAAAAACAAATTAGTTGATCTAAAACAATATAGATATAGAACATAAGCTAATTACTTACAAAGATATCTTTCTTCCAAATATTTTACCATCAAGAAGAAGAAAAGCTTTAAATAAATAAGAAAAAATTGGATAAAAAAAAACTGATTATAAAAATTTGACATACCAAATCTTTAAAAAATCATATAGCAAAGAACAATAAAGAAGCAGTATGAAAAAAAATATATGAAGATGAATTAGAAATCCCTAATTTCTAAGCCTTATAAACCTCAAAATTCAAATATAACCTCATATCAAATTAAAGAATGGCATTTTTAAGCGCACACTCAAAGCCAATAAAATTGTTAAAAATTAATCTTAACAAGTATCTACTGATTTTTTGAAGAAAATATAATTAAAAATTAACCTCCTTCTCTAGACAAAGGATACAATAATCACCATACATCTTTACCTATTCACTGAATCATCACAAATCAACTAAACCTTCTAGCGGATAATGATAGATAACAATCATGTATGGAAGCAAATTTTAGATAGGTTAAGTGATACTTTTTAAAGCATCGGCATGCAAAATGAAATCAAACTTTCCCCCAAAGGATAAAGTATAATTATTTAAAAAAAAAATCAAGAAGATATCGTTGATTTTTGTATTTTCGAGTTCACCAACTTTTGTTTTCGACCTCTTTCTTTACTGTGATAAGAATGATAAAAATATTTTAATTTTTTTTAGTTTTATGCTGTTTCAGAATTATGTTTTGCAAAATGCTGTTTTCATATTTCATTATGGTATCCATTTTTGTAAGAATTTAGGATTTTATATATAAATAAAAATAGAAAGCTTCAAAAATTGAATGTGCTCTTTAACTTTGATTTTTCTGGTTTTCGTGTGCATTTATTGGAGATGATAAATGACGTTCTACCTGGTAATTTATAAGAACTTTGCTATTTATAAGGATAGAGAAAGAGCACCGATAAATATTTAAATTTATCATATTATGCTGGTGAGTCGTTGATAAGCTGGGTGGTGCCCCAGCCAATATTGCACCTATCTTCTCCCTGAAGGAGATCTTAGGTTCAGTCTTACACTATATATTGCCAAATAATTGATGTAATATTTTAAAATAGTTTTACATTGAAGAAAAAAAAGTTTGAAAAGCTTATAATTTAAATTCTTTTTTACTAATTAATTTGTACTCGAATTTTTAAGGCTATGTGAATTTAGTCCGTTAACATATTAGTTGGACTAGCAAATAGACTCGAGATGTTATAAATGATATCAGAGTTGATTTAAATGTGTGAAAGTTCATGAGGACTCAGCTCAATAAATTTTGGCTATAGCTTATGGCATACGATGTTCTATTAGATGGGAAAGAAAAGTTTCTCTCTCTTACTAGGGAAGACTATAAATGGTAAGTGATGGGGCCAGTTAACCCCATGGAAATAAAGACAATAATTTTTGGACGGCCCACCTCGGCCTCGGTGTCGGCCTCAGCCCATCTCGCCCTCGGCCTCGGTGTCGGCCTCGGCGTCAGCCTCGGACCATCTCGTCCTCAGCCTCGGCGTCGGCCTTGGCCCCGCCACTTTCCTAGCCGGCCCTCGGCGTGTCCAAGCTGGGCGGCCCCGGCACCTCCCAGCCGGCCCCGACACTTTCCTAGCCGGCCCTGGCGTGTCCAAGCTGGGTGGCTCCGACACCTCCCAGCCGGCCCCGGCACTTTTCTAGCCGGCCCCGGCGTGTCCAAGCTAGGCGGCCCCGGCACCTCCTAGCCGGCCTCGGCACTTCCCAGCTGGCCCCGCCACTTTCCTAGCCGGCCCCGGCGTGTCCAAGCTAGGCGGCCCCGGCACCTCCTAGCCGGCCCCCGGCGTGTCCAAGCTAGGCGGCCCCGGCACCTCCTAGTTGGCCACGACACTTTCCTAGCCAGCCCTCGGCGTATCCAAGCTGGCCGGCCCCGGCACCTTCCCAAGCGGCCCGGCGTCTTCCTAGCCGGCCCCGGCGTGTCCAAGCTAGTCGGCCCCGGCACCTCCCAGCCGGCCCCGGCACTTTCCTAGCCGGCCCCTAGGGTGTCCAAGCTGGCCGGCCCCGACACCTCCCAAGCGGCCCGGCGTCTTTCTAGCCGGCCCCCTACGTCTCCAAGCTAGTCGGCCCCGGCACCTCCCAGCCAGCCCGGCACTTTCCTAGCCGGCCCCCTGCGTGTCCAAGCTAGGCGGCCCCGGCACCTCCCAAGCGGCCCAGCGTCTTCCTAGCCGGCCCCCTACGTCTCCAAGCTAGGCGGCCCCAGCACCTCCCAGCCGGCCCCGCCACTTTCCTAGCTGGCCCCGGCGTGTCCAAGCTAGGCGGCCCCGGCACCTCCCAGCCGGCCCCACCACTTTCCTAGCCGGCCCTGGCGTGTCCAAGCTAGGCGGCCCCGGCACCTCCCAGCCGGCCTTGGTACCTCCTAGCCGGCCCTGGCACTTCCCAGCCGGCCCCAGCATCTCCGTGCCACCGAGTCGGCCCCGGCCATCCTTGGCCAGCCCTTCTCGGCCCCGGCATCCCTGACCGGCCCTTCTCGGCCCCCGGCATCTCCGAGCCCGCCGAGTCGGCCCCGGCCATCCCTGGCCGTCCCTTCTCGGCCCCGGCATCTCCGAGCCCGCCGAGTCGGCCCCGGCCATCCTTGGCAGACCCTCTCGGCCCTGGCGTCTTCAGGCCCACCGAGTCGGCCCCGGCCATCCCTGGCCGGCCCTCTGGTCCTAGCATCTCCGAGCCGACCGGGCCGGCCCCAGCCATCCCTGGCCGGCACCGCCCTGGCACTTCCTAGCCGGGGAGGACGGCCCCGGCCGCCCCTGGTCAGCCAGGCTCAGCCTCGGCTCCCTCGGGAGTGTCGAGATGTTCCAGTTCTCTCCAGATTGACCCCAGCGTGGCCCCCGCAATTCGGGGAGCCACCTTCTTCTGACATGCGCCGCCTGACATCGCCAGGCCGAACTACAGTCCAAGGCGATCCTGGCGGCTCGAACCGCCCTTTTTCTGACATGCCCCACCCGACAACGCCAGGTCCACCTACCCACTGGCCACGTTGTTGATGGGACTTGACCCACCAACTAGATGCAGCCACCCACTTTGATGGGACTTGACCTGCAGTCCTGACATATCAAAGAAGGAAGCAAGCTCTGCCATTGCTCCATCACCTTAAATGCTCTTACAAGTGGCAGCACCCTAAGCCTCACAAATGACATCAGCTCTAACATTTCACCCATCAAAGTCATCATTACAAGGCCTCAACTACTCAAGCCAGACAAACTCTAAGTACCTATAAAATGGGTAAGAGGGACCCCCGACCAGGTAACGAAGAACTGAACTGAACAGAACTAAGAACTGAACACACTTCTAAACGCTCATTCTTGCTCACAAGAGCTCTTCTCTGAGCCTCTCTCTCTCTTTCTCTTTGGAGCTTCCTCAAGCTCACGGCTGTTGCCCAGAGTACTGACTTGAGCGTCGAAGAGTCCCCGCCGAATCTTCGGCCCTCGGGACTTTTTGCAGGCTCCCAGATGTGAGAAGCTCGCCGGAAATCCCGGGCTCGCTGGAGAAGGTGACTAGACGCTCGCGGACGTTCGAGAGGGGTGATCTGGCAGCATCAGATTGATCTCTTTTTCCACACCAAAAAGGGCTCATTCGAGCCCCTCTTCAGCTGTGACCTCAATCGCTAACTTGGCATCGGAGGGTCCCACCGGAGAACCCTCTCCGGTCTTGGGACTTCTTTGCAAGCAACCCGGTGAAGCGAAGGTTGAAGAAGCACTCTGTTCCCGACGTTCAGGATCGGTGATTGGGCATCATCAGATTGGCGCGCCAGGAAGGGGGAGAAAGCAGAGTTCTGTGACACTAAGCTACAAGCTCTCTCTCTATACGACAACAATGGTGGATAAAAATATGGTGATGACAAAGACCCATGGAGCTTCTGCCAGTTATGCTGGGGGGCACCCTCAACGAGCTGACCGGCAAGAGGCCGGCTCTCTACCCCATCGTCACCACTATCTTGGGCCATTCAGGCAGAGCATCATGCCACCCTTACTCTGCAAGTTCAAACATCAATGGCAGCTGCCCAAAAGCTATGGGAGCGATATTTCGTGGCCTCACAGCAACAAACAAGAGCCCATGCTGCTCCTTTAGTTGTCGTTCAAGCCATCCACCATCCATCCGGTGAGAGATCTCCCCAGTGAGAGAAACACCACTGTCATATTTCTCTGGAGCTCAGTGGCATCAGAGCAACCTCAAACTCAAGCTCATCGGCAATTTAAGGCTCAGAGCCAATCCGAGCCCAAGACCTCCTGCGGATTTCATTCAGTTGCCCTTGGATTTCAGCGCCCCCCACCTTCAATCAACATAGTTTCCTGGGGGGCAGGTCATCAACTCAGCAGAAGGAGACCAATTTCTTTAAAAGAAAAAACTCTCAAGCCTGTAATCGACTTCGACACCGAATATGACGCAAAGGCAAACAGCTACGAAAAAGCTAAGTATACTACACTTTGAGAAAAAAGTTTCTTTTCATTAGTATCTGAATGCATTATGGGAAAACCAACAAAACAAACCATTCAAAAGGCTCTCGTTGGTTCTGCGATCAGAAGGTCACCCCCGGGCCGGCCGTGAAACCCCCGCGGCGGTTCAAGACCTATGGTTCCAGCGACCTCGAGTCACCCCTCGGGCTGGCCACGAAACCCCCGAGGCAGTTCCGAAGGAGCTCGATGGCATCGCGGCTAACGGGACACCACTCGGTCTGGCTAGCATACGCTCCCGAGTCGGTTCAAGTCCTTAACAGCCCATACCCGCTTGAGTCACCTCTCGGACCAGCACACAAGCACTTAAGGCAGTTTTGGAGGAGCTCGACGGCATCGCGGCTAATGGGACACCACTCGGCCTGGCTAGCATACGCCCCTAAGTCGGTTCAAGTCTCTAACAGCCTGTACCTGCTCGAATCACCTCCCGAACCAGCACTTAAACACTCGAGGCAATTTTATTATAGCCCCCGCGGCTCTATTTCTGCATCGACAATTTTATCTTAGCCTCAATGGCTTTATCTCTACCTCAACGGCATTATTGCAGCCTCTACGGTTTTATCCCAGCTTTAGGGCAGCGGAGATTCTTGCTAGTCGCCATCGATTACTTCACCAAGTGGGTTGAGGTCGAGGCACTGGTCAAGATCACCGAAAGCAAAGTCAAAGCCTTCTTCTGGAAGTCGATTATCTGCCGTTTCGGCTTGCCTCACACCCTTGTCATGGACAACGGCCGCCAGTTCAACAACGAAGCATTCAAAGTCTTCTGCAACGAGCTGGGCATTACCACCAATTCACTTCCGTTGGCCACCCCCAAACCAACGGAAGGCGGAGGTCTTGAACCGCACCATTCTTAGGGGACTCAGAATCAGGTTGGACGGGTCCAAAGGTCGTTGGGTAGAGGAACTCCCCAGCGTGATATGGGCCTACCACACAACCCCTAGAGCCCCGACGGGCGAGACTCCTTTCAGCCTTGCCTTGGATCTGAAGCCGTCATCCCCGTCGTGATCGGCCAGCCCAGCCCACGCGTGGAGTCCTTCGACGAGGAAAACAACTCTGCACTGATACGGGCTAACCTGGACTTCATAGATGAGGCGCATGATCGGGCAAGGCTGCGCATGGCGACCTTCCATCAGCGAGCGGCCAAGTACTACAATACCCGAGTTCGTCCCAAGGTTTTTTTGCCGTGGAGACTTGGTGTTGAGAAAAGCCGAGGTTTCAAAACCTACGAAGGGGGCAAGCTATCCCCAACTGGGAGGGTCCTTACCGCATCACCGAAACACTTCACAGGGGGGCATACAAATTAGAGGAACTCGACGGGAAGCCCATTCCACGTACCTGGAATGCGGATAACCTCTGCCAGTATTATCAATGATGTACTCCCTGGAGCGTGAAGTAATAAAGGAGGCCTTTTCTGACACAGCAGCCTGTTCTCCCTTGCTTCCAAGGGCCAAGTCTCTCAAAAGGAGCTCACCGGCATCGCGGCCCATGGGATACCACTTGGCCCCGGCACGGTGGTGCCCCCTGAGTCGGTTAAGACCCTAAAGGCTCCGTACCCAGCTGAGTCGCCATTTAGGTGGCACACAAACCCCCAAGTGGTTCAAAAGGAGCTCACCGGTATTGCGGCCTACGGGACACCACTCGGCCCCGGTACGGCGGTGCCCCCCGAGTCGGTTAAGACCCTAAAGGCTCCGTACCCGATTGAGTCGCCACTTGGGTGGCACACAAACCCTCAAGTCAGTTCAAAAGGAGCTCACCGGCATTGCGGCCCACGGGACACCACTCGGCCCCGGCACGGCGGTGCCTCCCGAGTCGGTTAAGACCCTAAAGGCTCCGTACCCGGCTGAGTCACCACTTCGGCGGCACACAAACCCCCAAGTCAGTTCAAAAGGAGCTCATCGGCATCGCGGCCCATGGGACACCACTCGGCCACGGCACGGCGGTGCCCCCGAGTCGGTTAAGACCCTAAAAGCTCCGTACCCGGCTGAGTTGCCACTTGGATGGCACACAAACCCCCAAGTCAGTTCAAAAGGAGCTCACTAGCATCGCGGCTAACGGGACACCACTCGGTCCCCGGCACACGGTGCCCCCCGAGTCGGTTAAGACCCTAACAGCTTCGTACCCGGCTGAGTCGCCACTTGGGTGGCACACAAACCTCCAAGTCGGTTCAAAAGGAGCTCACTGGCATCGAGGCTAACGGGACACCACTCGGCCCCGGCACGACGGTGCCCCCTGAGTCGGTTAAGACCCTAACAGCTCCGTACCCGGCTGAGTCACCCTTCAGGTGGCACACAAACCCCTGAAGTGGTTCAAAAGGAGCTCATGGCATCGCGGCTAACGGACACCACTCGGCCTCGGCACGACGGTGCCCCCCCAAGTCGGTTAAGACCCTAACAGCTCGTACCCGGCTGAGTCGCCACTTGGGCGGCACACAAACCCCCAAGTCGGTTCAAAATGGAGCTCACCGGCATCGCGGCCCATGGGACACCACTCGGCCCCGGTACGGCGGTGCCCCCGAGTCGGTTAAGACCCTAAAGGCTCCGTACCCAGCTGAGTCGCCATTAAGGTAGCATACAAACCCTGAAGTGGTTCAAAAGGAGCTCACTGGCATCGCGGCTAATGGGACACCACTCGGCCCCGGTACGGCGGTGCCCCCCCAAGTCGGTTAAGACCCTAACAGCTCCGTACCCGGCTGAGTCGCCCTTCAGGTGGCACACAAACCCCCCGAGTGGTTAAGACCCTAAGGCTCTGTACCCGGCGAGTCACCCCTTGCAGCGGTTCCCACACCCCCGAGGCAGTTCAAAAGGAACCGGACGACTCTCAGCTCTTAGGTCACCCCCGGGGTTCAAAAGGCTTCCGGCAGCCACAACATACCTCAGCGGTTTCAACCCTGTATCAGCAGCCGACGGCCAATCGGCCTCGACGGCTCTATTCCTGCTTCGGCAATTTTGTCTCGACCTCAGCGGCTTTATCTTGGTAGCCTCAAGCCGGTGGATAGCCACGAAAAGACTTCCAGACTCCGCGTTGGGAGAGGATTACTAGCTGTCCTCAGCTAGCCTAAGAAGGCACACATATGTCCATACAAGGCAGCGCAAGAGGAAAGGGGTTTCCCCACCTAGAAGGAATCATAGTTGAAGTTAACATGAAAGAGCAGATGCAAAGGTAAAAAGTTCTACACTCCTTTCGCTTAGCTGATGCGGGGCACGCAAGCTCAAGGAGTGTGGGGGGATTTGATGGGGCCAGTTGACCCCATGGAAAATAAAGACAATAATTTTTAGATAGCCCACCTCGACCTTGGTGTCGGCCTCAGCCCATCTCACCCTCGGCCTCGGTGTCGGTCTCGGTGTCAGCCTCGGACCATCTCATCCTCAGCCTCGGTGTCAGCCTTGGCCCCGCCACTTTCCTAGCGGCCCTCGGCGTGTCCAAGCTGGGCGGCCCCGGCACCTCCCAGCCGGCCCGCACTTTCCTAGCCGGCTTCGGCATGTCCAAGCTAGCCGGCCCCGTGTGTCCAAGCTAGGCAGCCCCGGCACCTTCCAGCCGGCCCCGCCACTTTCCTAGCCGGCCTCGGCGTGTCCAAGCTAGGCGGCCCCGGTACCTCCTAGCCGGTCCCGCCACTTTCCTAGCCGGCCCTCGGCGTGTCCAAACTGGGCGGCCCCGGCACCTCCCAGCGGCCCCGGTACTTTCCTAGCCAGCCCCGACACCTCCTAGCCAGCCCCAGCACTTTCCTAGCCAGCCCCAGCATGTCAAGCTAGGTGGCCCCGGCACCTCCCAGCCGGCCCTGCCACTTTCCTAGCCGGCCCCTGCGTGTCCAAGCTAGGCGGCCCCGGCACCTCCTAGCCGGCCCCGGCACTTTTCTAGCCGGCCCCCGACGTGTCCAAGCTAGGCGGCCCCGGCACCTCCCAGCCGGCCCCGGCACTTTCCTAGCCGGCCCTTGGTGTGTTCAAGCTAGCCGGCCCCGGCACCTTCCCAAGCGGCCCGACGTCTTCTTAGCCGGCCCCGGCATGTCCAAGCTAGTCGGCCCAGGCACCTCCTAGCCGGCCCTGGTACTTTCCTAGCCGGCCCCTGGCGTGTCCAAGCTGGCCGGCCTCGGCACATCCCAAGCGGCCCGGCGTCTTCCTAGCCGGCCCCCTACGTCTCCAAGCTAGTCGGCCCCGGCACCTCCCAGCCGGTCCCGACACTTTCCTAGCCGGCCCATGGCGTGTCCAAGCTAGGTGGCCCCGGCACCTCCCAAGCGGCCCAGCGTCTTCCTAGCCGGCCTCCTACGTCTCCAAGCTAGGCGGCCCCGGCACCTCCCAGCCGGCCCGCCACTTTCCTAGCCGGCCCCGGTATGTCCAAGTTAGGCGGTCCCAGCACCTTCCAGCCGGCCTCGCCACTTTCCTAGCCGGCCCCGGCGTGTCCAAGCTAGGCGGCCCCGGCTCCTCCCAGCCGGCCCCGGCTCCTCCCAGCCGGCCCCGGCTTCCTAGCCGGCCCCGGCATCTCCGTGCCCGCCGAGTCGGCCCTGGCCATCCTTGGCCGGCCCTTCTAGGCCCCGGCATCTCTGGTCGGCCCTTCTCGGCCCCCGGCATCTCCGAGCCCACCGAGTCGGCCCCGGCCATCCCTGGCTGGCCCTTCTCGGCCCCGGCATCTCCGAGCCCACCGAGTCAGTCCCGACCATCCCTGGCCGGCCCCTCTCGGCCTCGGGCATTTCCGAGCCCGCCGAGTCGGCCCGGCCATCCCTGGCCGACCCTCTCGGCCCCGGTGTCTTCAGGCCCGCCGAGTCGGCCCCGGCCATCCCTGGCCGGCCCTCTCGGCCCTGGCGTCTCCAAGCCGGCCGGGCTGGCCCTAGCCATCCATGGCCGGCCCTGCCCCGGCATTTCCTGGCCGGGGAGGATGGCCCCGGCTGCCCCTGGTCAGCCAGGCTTAGCCTCGGCTCCCTCGGGAGTGTCGAGATATTCTAGTTCTCTCCAGATTGGCCCCAGCGTGGCCCCCGCAATTCGGGGAGCCACCTTCTTCTGACATGCGCCGCCTGACATTGTCAGGCCGAACTACAGTCCAAGAAGATCCTGGCGGCTCAAACCGCCCTTCTTCTGACATGCGCTGCCCGACAACGCCAGGTCCACCTACCCACTGGCCACGTTGTTGATGGGACTTGACCCATCAACCAGCTGCAGCCACCCACTTTGATGGGACTTGACCTGCAGTCCTGACATATCAAAGAAGGAAGCAAGCTCTACCATTGCCGCCATCACCTTAAATGCTCTTACAAGTGGCAGCACCCTAAGCCTCACAGACGACATCAGCTCTGACATTTCACCCATCAAAGTCATCATTACAAGGCCTCAACTACTCAAGCCAGATAAACTCTAAGCACCTATAAAATGAGTAAGAGGGACCCCCGACCAGGTAACGAAGAACTGAACTGAATAGAACTAAGAACTGAACACACTTCTAAACGCTCATTCTTGCTCACAGAGAGATCTTCTCTGAGCCTCTCTCTCTTTCTCTTTGGAGCTTCCTCAAGCTCACGGCTGTTGCCCAGAGCACTGACTTGAGCGTCGGAGGGTTCCCACCGGAATCTCCGGCTTCCGGGACTTTTTGCAGGCTTCCAGATGCGAGAAACTCGCCGGAAGATCCCAGGCTCGCTGGAGAAGGTGATCGAATGCTCGCGGACGTTCGAGGGGGGTGATCTGGCAGCATCAGATTGATCTCTTTTTCCATACCAAAAAGGGCTCATTCGAGCTCCTCTTCAGCTGTGACCTCAATCGCTAACTTGAGCGTCGGAGGGTCCCACCGGAGAACCCTCTTCGGTCTTGCGACTTCTTTGCAGGCAACCCGGTGAAGCGAAGGTTAGAGAAGCATTTCGTTCTCGACGTTTAGGATCGATGATTGGGCGTCATCAGTAAGCTTAAAATTAAGATATGGTAGAAGTCACTGGTCAAGAAGATTAGGAAACGAAATATATGAACGGCTTGCTTAGAGGAGCATGGCGCTTGAAAGATTATAGTATATAGAAATCTAGAATTGGTTGCGTTAAATATGAGAAAGTAACAATTCTCTTTAGTTCTTAGGCCAAAAAGATTTTGGTTTATGCCATTCTATTTTCAGAGATAAAGTAATGAAAACAACTCAATCTTTGGACTTTGTAGGAAATGCCTACCTAAAACGACAGCTGGAAGCGATGTTTTAAAAACTGAATCAAACAATGAATCAGCTTGATATTTAGATTGTGGGTCAATCAGTTCGATCAAACAAATCGGTTTGATCGAACCGAATGATTTTATAATTAATTTTTAATTTAATAATAAAAAAATAAAAATAAAAATATTATTTCAAATGAAAATGTTAAAATTCAAAAAAATCAATCCTAATTTCATTTATCAAACTACAAAAATATGCTAGGATTCAAACCCATGACCACTTGAATATAAATCTTCTCCCTTAACCACTTATATATTCTTTTGATTTTTTTATTTATCAAAATTAAAAGTCTAAAAATCGTGGTTGAACCGGTTCTTTAAAATCCGATCCGTTCAATAGGTTTTTTAATTTTTATCGGATCATATAAAAGTTAATTCTGATGACTGGTTCGGATTAAATGCAAAGATTAAGCTTAGAACTAAGAGAAGGAATAAGTCAACCATTTGACCAGAGGTGGAAGAACCACGAGGCTCAGTAGAACATCAACATAAATAAGGAGGTCACTAGTCGAGCTTGAGAAATCAAGAACAAATTCTGAAGACTTGGTCCATGATATTTATAGTTTCAACATGCCGACCATCAGAGGTGATGCAGATTAGAGGAGGTCCGAGTCTGAGGATCTTGGTCCTTAGATAGCAATGCCATAAATCAAATTAAAAGAACAAGGGGGTGGGGAGCTCCTAGAATATCTAATCCCAAAGCAACATGAAAATTAATTAAGCTGCTGATAGATTGGAGGTGGAAAAGCAATGCATTGGCATCAAGAAGTTGAAATATCTCCGAAAGGGGAAAAGGAACTCCCAGAAATCTACAAATTTTCATCAACAGTATGTTAACCAGCCTCTTTCGTAGAAGACTAGAGTAAGATCTTGCTCACTCGATCGTCAAGTGTCTTTTCTAAGGTAAAAAATCCTATGGCAGGGCAATGATTTATGACACCAGAGTTGGCTCCAGGAGACATCAGGTTTGAGTAATTATAAGTAAGAGATGAGCAGACACGGGGTAATTAGATGGACATAAACAATTAACCATCAACAAGCCCCAGAAAAAACTTGTCAACTGGGGACAACCACTGCCACACAAAAAACGATGTCCTAATACTAGTGTTGAGATGGTGGACATCTGGAGGAGCTCAGATGGTCAATGTATTAAACGCCGCTAATGAATTATGTTGTTTATGTCATAGGTTGCATGCCTACAGCTTAAGCTGCCAGACAACGATCGCAGTAGTTCTTTGGGCAGGTCAGGGCTTTTGGAGACATGGGGCATGACGGAAAGCACTTGACGCTTCATCGATTCGCATACCGTCGAGCAGGTTGTGCGCATGCTTTAAGCGGTCGCGGTTCTATAAAGGGAACCAGTTGGCTGCTGCAGTCATTGTGCTGCATATTTGGCAAGAGTTTCTGAAGATGATATAAAGTTTTTCTCCTTGAAAGATTGTTGAGAAAGTGTGATACCCCCTCTCAATAGTTCCATATCGAAAAATTGAGAGTTGATTGTATTGTTTATAATCAGTAAAGTAAGAAGAACAAGATACTAATCGAATCCCTTTTGGGCTGTGGTAGCCCAAGTTGGTATGAACCTTATCTATCTTTTTTTTTGTAACGAAATGGGTTCGTGGGTGCTTCGGACCCAAGCCCGAGTCGTTATAATATATATCAGAGCCATGCACCAATCAGAAGTGCAGGAGCTAAGTGCCACATAGGACAAAGTGCTATCCATGGGATGGATGGAAGCCACCTCTTGAACCTATGGAGCCACCTCTAGAATCCTGCCTGTCTGGTGGTTGCCTCTGTGACGGGAACATCCTCTCTTTGAGGAGGATAGATTGTGATACTTGTCATGTAAAGTTCCACATCGGGACTTTAAAGAAAAGGGAGTGGTTTATACGAGAAAAGCAAGAAAAGGAAATGCCAATAAGGATACGTTTTTGGACTGTGGCCATCAAAATTGGTGTGGATTTTGTTCGTTCTTGCTTTTTTGTAATGAAACGGATCCGTACAGCGGGCCTGAGTCATTACATTATAGCATTAGAGCCATACACCAGAACTACACATCAACCAGAAGTGCAAGAGCTAAGTGTCATACAGGGCAAAGTGCTACATCCATAGGGGATAGGAGCCACATCTTGAACGTGTGGGGGTTACCTCTAGAATCCTGTCTGTATGGTGGTTGCGATCATGTGCCTCTGGCGATGAGATGTCGTCTATGTAATAAGGGTAGATTGTGATGCCCCTTCCAATAGTCCCCCATTGAAAAATTGGGAGTTGATTGTATGGTTTATAATCAGTAAAGTAAAAGAACAAGGTACCAATTGGATCCCTTTTGGGCCATGGTGGCCCAAGTTGGTGTGGACCTTATCCGTCTCGCTTTCTTGTAATGAAATGGATTCGTTGGTGCTACGGACCCGGGCCCCGGTTATTACTAAGAGTTTGAATGTTTGTGTTGTAATAATTTTTTGAATGAGAAGTGTACGTGTTTGGACCATGCCATGGTGATTTTTGAGATCATCCCTAGATGATTGCGGAGTGAAAGAGAGTGAGCCTATGCTGCTCCACAATGATTGATGAAGGATGTGATGACGCTCGATCACCTCTCCTGGACATCGGGAACGGAGGTGCTTCTTGAATCCTCGCTTCGCCGGGTTGCCTGCAAAGAAGTCCCGGGACCGAAGGGGGTCTCTGGCGGGACCCTCCGATGGCCAAGTTAGTGACTGAGGTCACAGCTGAAGAAGGGCTCGAGTGAGCCCTGTTTTATGTGGAAAAGAGGGATCTCAGGGAGGAGGAATCCCTTTCTGAGAGTTGAGATGGCGATTTTGGGGGTTATCGCGCATACTGTTTACCGGATGAATTCACCTTTTTATAGGGGTTGATCCTGGCATGATCACGAGGGATCGCGTGAGTCAGAAGATCTGCTGAGCCCTTGCGTGAATCTGGGCTGGTTAGTTGACTGCGTCCCATCAGCCGGCGGGGCTATTGGGTGTTGGATCTGGCGCTGTCGGGCGGCGCGCGTCGGTGCTATCGGGCGGCGCGCGTCAGAGAGGCAGTTTCTTGAACCGCTGGGGCTGATCTGGCGGGAACTGGGAAATCCGGTATTATCAGGGCCGAGCCGGGCCGACCCGAGATGGCTGGGGCCAATCCCGCTAGCAAGGAAGTGCCAGGATGGGGCCGAATCGGCGGACTTGGAGATGCCGGGGCCAAGTCGGGCCGGCCGGGGATGGCCTAGGCCGACTCGGCGGGACTGGAGACGCCGGGGCAGAGTCAGGCTGGCCAGGGACGGCCTTGGCCGACTCGGCGGGACTGGAGATGCCGGGGCTGAGTCGGGCCGGTCAGGGATGGCCTAGGCCGACTCGGCGGACTGGAGATGCGGGGCCGAGTCGGGCCAATCGGGGATGGCCTAGGCTGACTCGGCGGATAGGAGATGCCGGGGCCGAGTCGGGCCGGCCAGGGATGGCCTTGGCCGACTCGGTGGGACTGGAGACGCCGGGGCCGAGTCGGACTGGCTAGGGATGGCCTTGGCCGACTCGGCGGGATAGGAGATGCCGGATGAGTCGGGCCGGCCAGGGATGGCCTTGGCCTACTCGGCGGGACTGGAGATGCCGGGGCCGAGTTGGGCTAGCCCGTGGATGGCCTAGGCCGACTCGGCGAGACTGGAGATGTCGGGGCCGAGTCGGGCTGGCCGGGGATGGCCTTGGATGACTCAGCGGGACTAGAGACGCCGGGGCCAAGTCGGGCTGTCGGGGATGGCCTTGGACGACTCGGTGGGACAGGAGATGCCGAGGCCGAGTCGGGCCGGCCGGGGATGGCCTTGGACGACTCGGCGGGACTGGGATGCCGGGTCCGAGTCGGGTCGGCCGGGGATGGCCTAGGCCGACTTGGCGGGACTGGAGACGCCGGGGCCTAGTCGGGCTGGCCGGGGATGGCCTTGGGCGACTCGGCGGGACTGGGCATGCCGGGGCCGAGTCGGGCCGGCCGGGGATGGCCTTGGCCGACTCGGCGGGACAGGAGACGCCGGAGCCGAGTCGGGCTGGCCAGGGATGGCCTAGGCCGACTCAGCGGGATTGGAGATGCCGGGGCCGAGTCGGGCTGGCTGGGGATGGCCTTGGCTGACTCGGCGGGACAGGAGACATCGGGGCTGAGTCGGGCTGGCCGGGGATGGGCTAGGCTGACTCGGCGGGACTGGAGAGGCGGAGAAGTGTCGGGTCCGACTTGCTTGGAGAAGTAGGGGCTGGCCAGAAAGATGCCGGGGCCATCTGCGATGTGCCGGGGCCGGCTGGGAAGTGCCGGGGCCGGCTAGCTTGGAGGCAGGGGGCTGGCTAGGAAGGTGCCGGGGCCCCGCCTGGGAAGTGCCGGTCTTGGGGGTGTCGGCCTTCAGGGCCGTCGGCCTTTGGGGCCGTCGGTCTTGGACGCCTTGGAGGTGTCGACCTTTGGGGCTGTCCAAAAAATTTTATTTTTCATGGGGTCAACTGGCCCCATCAAATGCCCCCCACACTCCTTGAGCTTGCGTGCTCCACATCGGCTAAGCGAAAGGAGTGTAGAACTTTACCTTGGCATCTGCTCTTTCATCTTGCGCTGCCTTGTATGGGCGTCTGCATGCCTTCTTTGGCTAGCTGAGGGCAGCTAGTAATCCTTTCCAACGCGGAGTCTGAAAGTCTTTTGAACCCAGGAGGGTGACTAGAGAGCTGAGAGTCGTCAGGTTCCTTTTGAACCGCCTCAGGGGTGTGGGAACCGCTGCGAGGGGCGACTCAGCCGGGTACGGAGCCTTTAGGGTCTTAACCTACTCGGAGGCACCGCCGTGCCGGGCGAGTGGTGTCCCGTGGGCTGCGATGCCAGTGAGCTCCTTTTGAACCATCTTGGGGGTTTGTGTGCCGCCCAAGTGGCGACTCAGCCGGGTACGGAACCTTTAGGGTCTTAACCTACTCGGAGGCACCGCCGTGCCGGGGCCAAGTGGTGTCCCGTGGGCCGCGATGTTGGTGAGCTCCTTTTGAATTATCTTAGGGGTTTGTGTGCCGCTCAAGTGGCGACTCAGCCGGGTACGGAGCCTTTAGGATCTTAACCTACTCGAGGGCACCGCTGTGCCGGGGCCGAGTGGTGTCCCGTGGGCCGTGATGCCGGTGAGCTCCTTTTGAACCATCTTGGAGGTTTGTGTTCCACCCAAGTGGTGACTCAGCCGGGTACGGAGCCTTTAGGGTCTTAACCTACTCGGGGGCACTACCGTGCCGGGGCCGAGTGGTGTCCCATGCGCCGCGATGCCAGTGAGCTCCTTTTGAACCAACCTGGGGGTTTGTATTCCGCCCAAGTGGCGACTCAGCCGAGTACAGAGCCTTTAGGGTCTTAACCGACTCGGGGGCACCGCCGTGCCGGGGCCGAGTGGTGTCCCGTGGGCCGTGATGCAGTGAGCTCCTTTTGAACCATCTTGGGGGTTTGTGTGCTGCCCAAGTGGCGACTCAGCCGGGTATGGAGCCTTTAGGGTCTTAACCGACTCGGGGGCACCGCCGTGCCGGGGCCGAGTGGTGTCCCATGGGCCGCGATGCCGGTGAGCTCCTTTTGAGAGACTTGGTGCAAGGGAGGACAAGCTGTGGCATCAGAAAGGGCCTTTTTATTACTTATGCTTCTGAGTACATCATTGGTAATACCGGCGGAGGTTGTCCGCATTCCAGGTACATGGAATGGGCTTCCGTCAAGCTATTCTATTTGTATGCCCCCCGGTGGAACGCCTCGGCGACGCGGTAGGGACCTTCCCAGTTGGGGGATAGCTTGCCCCCCTCGGTAGGCTTGGATACCTCGGCCTTTCATAGCAACAAGTCTCCGCGGCGAAAAACCTTGGGATGAACCCGGCGTTGTAGTACTTGCCGCTCGCTGGCGAAAGGTCACATGCACAGTCTCGCTCTGTCATGCGCCTCGTCGATGAAGTCTAGGTTGGCCCGAATCAGCGCGGAGTTGCCTTCCTCACTGAAGGATTCCACACGTGGACTGAGCAATCCGATCTCGACGGGGATGACGGCCTCGGATCCGAAGGAGAGGCTGAAAGGAGTTTCACCCATCGGGGCTCTGGGCATTGTGTGGTAAGCCCATATCACACTGGGGAGCTCTTCTACCCAGCGTCCCTTGGAACCGTCTAGGCGAGTCCTGAGCCCTCTGAGGATGGTGCGGTTCATGACCTCAGCCTCCCCGTTGGTCTGGGGGTGCCGACAGAGGTGAATCGATGGTGAATGCCTAGCTCCTCACAAAGGCTTTGAATGCCTCGTTGTTGAACTGGCGACCGTTGTCCGTGATGAGGGTGTGAGGCAAGCCAAAACGGCATATGATCGACTTCCAGAAGAAAGCTTTAACTTTGCTCTCAGTGATTTTGGCCAACGCTCGACCTCGACCCATTGGTGAAGTAGTTGATGGCGACTAACAAGAATTTTCGCTGCCCTGAAGCTGGGGGGAATGGTCCGAGGATGTCCATTCCCCATTGGGCAAAGGGCCATGGAGCCGAGAGTGGGCTCAGCGGGGTAGGCGGCTGACGCTGGATGTGCGCGTGGCGCTGGCAGCCGTCACACCTTTGAACTAGCTTGGCCGCGTCCTCCTTCATAGTGAGCCAGAAGTACCCCTGACGGAGAGCCTTCTGGGCTAAAGATCTGCCCCCCAGGTGGTTCCCACAAATGCCTTCGTGGATTTCTCTGAGGATGTAGTCGGCATCGGCGGGGCCTACGCACTTAAGCAACGGGTAGGAGAATGACCTTCTGTATAGGCGCCCGTCGAGGAGGATGAACTTGGAGGCCCTCCACTTGAGCAATCTGGCTTTATTGCGGTCATCAGGGAGGGTGCCGTCGGTGAGGTACGGACATAGGCGTCCATCCACGTAGGTTTCGGGGTGAGCGGGAGGACTTCCTCCCCATCCTCTATGCTGGGCCTTTCTAGATATTCAATGTAGGCGTCCCTTGCCAAGTCGTCGGTGGAGGTAGCCAGTCGAGAGAGGACGTCGCCTTGGCGTTTTCACTTCTGGGGATGTAACTGATACTGAAATAGGCAGTGAGGAGGTCAAGAGTTGAACCTTTTCAGGTATTGCGCCATAACAGGATTGCGCGCCTTGTACTCTCCATTGATTTGCCCGGAGACGAGTTGTGAGTCCGTGTAAGCTCTGAGGTGCTTTGCTCCAATCTCCTGGGCTAGCCTTAATCCGGCCAGCAGGGCTTCGTACTCCGCTTGGTTGTTGGTGGCTTCAAAAAGAAATCTCATGGCGCACTTGGTTCTTTCTCCTTCCGGCCCGGTAAGAATGAGGCCGGCGCCACTCCCTTGAGAATTTGATGCGCCGTCCACATGGAGGATCCAGGTCTCTCCATCACCGCTCGGCTCGGACCCGGGCTGCTCCCCAGGAACCTCTTTGAGATCTTCTTCCGCCCAAGTGCACTTGACCAGAAAATCGGCCAGGACTTGGGACTTCAAGGCCGGTCGTGCTTGGAAAGAGATATCGAATTCTCCTAGCTTGATGGCCCATTTGGCGAGTCGACCCGAAGTATCTGGATGGGCCAGGATGGCTCAGAGAGGTTGGTCCGTGAGCACCACGATAGGATGGGCTTGGAAATACGGGCGAAGACGCCAGGCAGAAACTATCAAGGCGAAAATGACTTTCTCTGTTTTGGAATACCTGACCTCAGCGTCGTGTAGGACCTTGCTCACGTAGTAGACAGGCCTTTGGGTTCCGTCAGCATCAAGGTGCACGAGGACTGAGCTGACGGCTTCTGAGGAGGCGGCTAAGTAAAGGAAAAGACTCTCCCCATCCCTCGGCTTGGAGAGGAGCGGCGGGGAGGACAGGAATACCTTTAAGCCGTCAAAAGCTTCATGGCAATCGTCCGTCCATGCAAAACCATTCACCTTCCACAGGGCCTTGAAGAAAGGCAAGCACCTCTCCGCCGATCTGGAGAGGAAACGACTCAGAGCCGCTATCCTTCCCGTTAGCCGTTGCACTTCCTTCTTGTTGGATGGCAGCCTCATGTCGAGTATGGCACTGATCTTCTCTGGGTTCGCCTCAATTCCGCGCTGGGTCACCATAAAGCCCAGAAATTTGCCTGCCGTGACCCCAAAAGCGCACTTCTTAGGATTCAGCTTGACTTGGAAGTGACGGAAATTGTTAAAAGATTCTTCTAGGTCGGAGATGTGGTCGGCGGCACGGGTGCTCTTTGTCAGCATGTCGTCTACATAGACTTCCATGTTCCGGCCGAGCTGGTCCTGGAAACACCTTGTTCATCAGCCTTTGATAGGTCGCTCCTGCATTCTTGAGGCCGAAAGGCATCACCTTATAGCAGTAAATGCCTTTCTCTGTCATGAAGGAGGTGTGCTCCTCCTCGCCGGGTCCATCCTTATCTGATTATATCCGGAGAAGGCATCCATGAAGCTGAGAAGCTCGTGACCAGAGGTGGAATCGACCAGCTGATCAATTCTCGGCAAGGGAAAGCTGTCTTTTGGGCACGCCTTGTTGAGGTCGGTAAAGTCTATACATATCCTCCAGCTTCCGTTTGCCTTGCGCACCATGACTACGTTGGCCAGCCAGCTTGGGTAGTGCGCCTCCCGGATGTGATCGGCGCTGATCAGCTTGTTGACTTCTTCATCGATTGCCCTTTATCGGTCGGGGGCAAAGCTCCTCTTCTTTTGATGGATTGGACGGCGCTGCGGGTCGATGTTGAGCTTGTGGGTGATGACCTCCGGAGGGATGCTGGGCATGTCAGCCGCTGACCAGGCGAAGACGTCCGAGTTAGCCCGCAAGAAAGCTAAGAGTCGCTCCCGGTTTTCCAGGGGAAGGAGTCCGCCCACATGGACGGTCCTTGTTGGGTCATCTTTGAGAGGGAAAGTCAGGAGGTGCTCGGCGGGCTCCCATCCTTTGGCGGAATCTCTAGGATCGGACACCTCCAGGGCCGGGTTGGCCTCCAAAGGGCTCAACGCCGTATGATAGCAAGGTAAGACCGGGCTTATCTCCCCGCGCATCTCTCCAACTCCCGCGCCAGTGGGGAACTGCACCAGTAGACATCGGGTGGAGATAACCGCGTCCAAAAGATTTAGGGCGGGATGCCCAAGAATGGCGTTGTATGCCAAAGGGACCCTCACGACTAGGAATTTCATGATCACGGTGCTTTGGCATGGTGGGGTTCCGACCGTTACAGGCAAGGATATTTCACCCTCAACCCTCACGGAATCTCCAGTGAATATGACCAGTGGGGTTGCCATGGGCTGAAGGGAGTCAAAAGATAAACCCATCTGAACAAAAGCGTCGTAAGTAAGGATGTCAGCCAAGCTGCCATTATCAACTAATATCCTTTTTACAGGGTGTTTGGCGATCGTCATAGCGATGACTACGCCTTCATTGTTTACATTTTCCATGACAGCAGTCTTCCCCCGGGGTATTACATTATTTGGCACCCCTCCCCCCTCGGCCGCTTGGACGCAGAGGCTGATCCCCAAGACACCATCCCGATAGTTCGCTCCGTGGGAGTGTTGTCGACGGTGGCTTGAGCTGGGGAGGCCCCATGATGGCCGGCAGTGGCTGTTGCATCTTCTGGACATACTTGCCGAGGTAGCCCCGCTGGATGAGCTCATCGATGGCCCGCTTTAAGCTGTAGCAGTTGTCGGTGTCGTGGCCGTAGTCCCGGTGGAATCGACAATAGCGGCTTCTGTCACGGGGTGCACCTTTCTTCATGGGGGGAGGACACTGGAGGTAAGGCTCGCCTTTGATCTCCATCAGGATG
Source organism: Calamus simplicifolius (assembly GCA_900491605.1). Classification (NCBI taxonomy): domain Eukaryota; kingdom Viridiplantae; phylum Streptophyta; class Magnoliopsida; order Arecales; family Arecaceae; genus Calamus; species Calamus simplicifolius. The sequence goes on from UESW01004142.1 coordinate 1,067,127, forward strand.
TGGAATCGAGGGGTAAGGAGAGGAGTGAGCTTACTCTCGTCGGGGACAGAGCTTCGGCGCCTGTTGTCGGATCGGCGAGGTGGGTCGGATCGGCGATGTCGAGGAGGTCTGCTCGGCTCAGGGCGAGCGGATTTGTGGCTGGAGCTCTTTGAAGACTCTCGGCAGGTGAGGTCGGCTTCATCCGCCTGGATGTACTTCTGGGCCCGGAGGAGGAGGTCAGAGTAAGAGCCCGGGGGCTTCTTATATAGGGAGAAGGTGAAGCAGGACGGAAGGAGTCCCCGCTTCAGCACCAGGGTGGCCACCACATCGTCGAGATGGTAGACCTCGAGGGCGGCGGTTTTGAATTGGGACACGAAGTCCCGCAGAGACTCTCCTTCCTTCTGGCGGATGGAGAAGAGGCTGTCTGCCACCCTTGGGATCCGGCGGCAGGCATCAAAGTGGGCCAAAAATGCCCTCTCTAGCTCCCGGAAGGAGTCTATGCTGTGGAGGGATAGGCGTGAATGCCATGCACGGGTGGCCTTCTGCAGAGTTGCGGGGAAGGCCTTGCAGAGGAGGGCGTCTGAGGCGCCCTGGACTTGCATCATAGCCTTGTAACTCTCGAGGTGGTCGAGGGGGTTGGTCATACCGTCGTACGGGTCCACCTGGGGGAAGCGGAACCTGGAGGGAACCGGTTCCTCCAGTATGCGGCGAGTGTAAGGAGGACGAGTGTCGAACTCTTCCTCCGGCTGATGGCTGATCTTCTTGGCGAGCTCATCGAGGCACCTGTTGTACTCCTCTAGGTGTTCCTCCGCCTGGCGGTTGATCGTCGGGGCCCTCCGAGATGGCTCGAATGAAGAAGAAGAAGAGGAGGCAGAAGGAGATGGAGACGAAAGTCGGGACCTCCGCCTGGGTTCCTCGTGATGATGTGGCTTGGGAGGAAATTCGTTTGGGCCGTGGTCAGGGGACCGCAGCCGCTTGGAGGGCTCGCGTCGAGGCTTCCTGGGGGAAGCTTGACGTCGGCCGGTCTGTCGCCGACCGGCCTTCTGCCGGTCTCTCGCCGACCGGCCTTCTGCCGGGAGAGCCTCCCCTCGCCGACTGCTGACTGGCGGAGGGAGCGGTTGGTGTTGGGTGGCCATGGACTGCTGCTGCTGGAGCCCGTGGACCATGGCAGTCAGATTCTGAACTTGCTGGGAGAGGGTTGCCAGCTGCTCCGCTGTTTGGACAGCGGCGTCCGGCGGCGGGCCGGCGACCGGAGGGTTGGTAGCAGGGGGGTTGGCCTCCTGCTGTCTAGTTGGCAGGGGGAACCCCACTAGGCAGCTGATGGAGGCGTCCTGAGCTCGTGTCACCACCATGGTTTCTGGAAGAAGAGAGGGGACGAAAGATGTAGCTCAGGAAGAACGTTCGCTACTTTTTCTTATCCCCCCCTACCTGGCGTGCCAATCTGATGATGCTCGATCACCTCTCCTGGACGTCGGGAACGGAGGTGCTTCTCGAATCCTTGCTTCACCGGGTTGCCTGCAAAGAAGTCCCGAGACCGGAGGGGGTCTCCGGCGGGACCCTCCGACGGCCAAGTTAGTGACTGAGGTCACAGCTGAAGAAGGGCTAGAGTGAGCCCTGTTTTGTGTGGAAAAGAGGGATCTCAGGGAGGAGGAATCCCTTTCTGAGAGTTGAGATGATGATTTTGGGGGTTATCGCGCATACCTGTTTATCGAATGAATTCACCTTTTTATAGGGGTTGATCCTGGCATGATCACGAGGGATCGCGTGAGTCAGAAGATCTGCTGAGCCCTTGCATGAATCTGGGCTGGTTAGTGGACTGCGTCCCATCAGCCGGCGGGGCTATTGGGTTGTCGGATCTGGCGCTGTTGGGCAGCGCACGTCGGCGCTGTCGAGCGGCGCGCGTCTGGCGCTGTCGAGCGGCGCGCGTCTAGCGCTGTCGGGCGGCGTGCGTCAGAGAGGCAGTTTCTTGAACCGCTGGGGCTGATCTGGCGGGAACTGGGAAATCCCGTCTTATCAGGGCCAAGCCGGGCCGACCCGAGATGGCTGGGGCCAATCCCACTGGCAAGGGAGTGCCGGGGCGGGGCCGAATCGGCGGACTTGGAGACGCCGGGGCCGAGTCAGGCTGGCTGGGGATGGCCTAGGCCGACTCGGCGGGACTGGAGACGCCGGGACAGAGTCGGGCTGGCCGGGGACGGCCATGGCCGACTCGGTGGGACTGGAGACGCTGGGGCGAGTCGAGCCGGCCGGGGATGGCCTAGGCCGACTCGGCGAGACTGGAGATGCCGGGGCCGAGTCGGGCCGGCCGGGGATGGCCTAGGCCGACTCGGCGGGACTGGAGACGCTGGGGCCGAGTTGGGCTGGCCAGGGATGGCCTTGGCCGACTCGGCGGGACAGGAGATGCCGGGGCCGAGTCGGGCCGGCCAGGGATGGCCTTGGCCGACTCGGCGGGACTGGATACGCCGGGGCTGAGTCGGGCTGGCCAGGGATGGCCTTAGCCGACTCGGCGGGACTGGAGATGCCGGGACCGAGTCGGGCCGGCCAGGGATGGCCTTGGCCGACTCAGCGGGACTGGAGACGCCGGGGCCTAGTCGGGCCGGTCGGGAATGGCCTTGGCCGACTCGGCGGGACTGGAGACGCCGGGGCTGAGTCGGGCCGGCCGGGAATGGCCTTGGACGACTCGGCGGGACTGGGGATGCCGGGGCCGAGTCGGGCCGGCCGGGGATGGCCTAGGCCGACTCGGCGGGACTGGAGACGCCGGGGCCGAGTCGGGCCGGCTGGGGATGGCCTAGGCCGACTCGGTGGGACTGGAGACGCCGGGGCCGAGTCGGGATGGCCGGGGATGGCCTTGGCCGACTCGGCAGGACTGGGGATGCCGGGGCCGAGTCAGGCCGGCCGGGGATGGCCTTGGCCGACTCGGCGGGACAGGAGACGCTGGGGCCGAGTCGGGCTGGCCAGGGATGGCCTAGGCCGACTCGGCGGGACTGGAGACGCCGGGGCCGAGTCGGGCTGGCCGGGGATGGCCTTGGCCGACTCGGCGGGATAGGGGACGCCGGGGCCGAGTCGGGCTGGCCGGGGATGGCCTAGGCCGACTCGGCGGGACTGGAGAGGCGGAGAAGTGTCGGGGCCGACTTGCTTGGAGAAGTAGGGGTCGGCTAGGAAGATGCCGGGGCCGTCTGCGATGTGCCGGGGCCGGCTGGGAAGTGCCGGGGCCGGCTAGCTTAGAGGTGCAGGGGGCCGGCTAGGAAGGTGCCGGGGCCCCGCCTGGGAAGTGCCGGTCTTGGGGGTGTCGGTCTTGAAGCCGTCGGCCTTTGGGGCTGTCGGTCTTGAAGGTGTCGGCCTTCGGGGCCATCGATCTTGGACGCCTTGGAGGTGTCGGCCTTCGGGGCCATCGATCTTGGACGCCTTGAAGGTGTCGGCCTTTGGGGCCGTCCAAAAAATTTTATTTTTTATGGGATCAACTGGCCCCATCAGGGTGTAATTAAGTGAATGTAGATGGCATTGAGAAAATGTTTGTAGGCGACTTCTATAAGATGTTATTCATGCCACGTAATGGCTTAGATGAGCAAACATAAAGTCTAATTCAAATCAGTTCGATACATTTTGCCCATTGCTTCGATGCAGCCTTGAATTGGTTCAAACTGCTCAATTTGGTTTGACTCAGTTTAATTTTGCTTAAAAAGTTTCATTAGATATTACGTAAGCTCACATTCTTTATTATCTCTCTTATTAAATATTAATCTTTTTCTTTTTTTCTTTTTTTTTTCTATATACTTAAAGATTTCTCGTAAACATAAAAGAAAAATCTTTTATTTAAATTTAATAAAATATCAAAAAGATTAAACTTCTTAAGAATAAAAAGTTAACAACTTTCTCTCTCATAAATAAAATTAAAAAAATTAAAAAATTATGGTTTAGCAAATATAAAGTTAGGACTTTTTTGTTTTAAATAAAAATATAGAAATCAATTAAAGTAACAAGATATTAAAAAAATAATTATTTTAAAATATAATTTATAAGACTTTAGTCAATATTTAGTTAAACTTATAAGGTTTCTAAACTTTGATAGAATCATGATAACAGTAAATTTCATATTAATCTATACCAACTTAATTTTTAGTTTATTAAAATAAAATTAAATTTATTATAAAAATTTAAAGTTAAACTATATTTTTTAAGAGAAAGATGAAAGAGAATGAGAGCTCTTATATATATATATATATAAATAAAAATTAATAAAAAAAGTATACAAAATAGTAAAGTAGCCTAATCTGGCAATGTAGTACCAGTTTGCGTTCCGTTCAACTTAGCAAGATGCTCTGCATTGGATCATGATTGAAATATCAAGCAATCTCAATATGCTTTAACTGTTGTACTGCTATCCGTTCCTATTTTATGCGGAACACAAGTGCACCACAATTTTGAATATATGAAATTTGATTCAACAAAAGATTCAGGCTTTATTTTATGACATGATTGTTTATAGCTCAATCTAAATTGTTGTTGTGTTTTGGGCTGTAAATCTTTTGTTTATGCTTGATTAGAATTACCTCTCTCTCAACTCACTAGGCTTAGACTTGGGTTAATAATTCATCTTCACATCTTAACATTGGATATATGCTTTTGAGCAAACTTAAAAAGCCTCTAGCTTTTGAGTTTTTCTTTTGTAGTTAGAAATTTGTATGCTCTCTGACATCCTGAATCAATGATTGAATTGCAGACCCTATCAAGCTAAACTTAGATTCCAAAAATCTTATACAAAACCTCTCAACACTTCACAACCGAACCTCTCTTTAGGCAAACATGAATCATCAATTAATCTGTTTGTAGTATCTAACAAAATAAGCATATTATCGTATTGAAAGCTTTATAATACCTCAAAATAGTTTGACATCAAGGGAAAAAAAATTTTTAAATAGCTTAAAACTTAAATTTACTTACCATGTAGTTTTACTATGCTAATAGGTTCATTGAACCAATAAGTAAACTTGAGACAAAAATAGGTATTTGAAAGCATTGATCAAAATTTTTTGTGCTGTATAATTTATTTATTTATTTATTTTTGTGAGTACATATGTTGGGGGGGGGGGGGGGGGGAGGTAGGAAGAATAATTTCAACTTGTAACCCATCCCACCTCATTCATGGGGGAGATTTTTTAGTTTTTATGGGGATGAGATGGAGATTGAGACAAAAATTTCTTTTATTTCTATTGAAAAAAAAATGAGGCAAGAAAGAATAAGTATATTTCCATCCATTTGCATCTCATTTCACTAGCTCAATGCTTTAGTTTTTAGTTTAATTTAAAATTTTAATTATTTTATAATAAATATAAATTTAAAAGATAAATATTAAATTTATTAATATATTTAGTAAAAAAATATTTATATTATTAATTTTAATTTTTATTAAAAATATATATATATTATTAATGATGAAGCGCGATAAGGTGCGACGGAAAAGAGGAAAGAATGGACATCTATCGTTTCCATGACAGAGAGATGGGGATAAAAATTCTCATTTGGGCAGGTGCTGTTGGAATGAAAACCCCCGTTAGAAATATATTTTACTGTACTACGTACCTTCATTTTGGCTAGCCTCACCTGCAAGATTAGGTTGCTGCTTTTCCTCCGAGTTGGACAACGAAAATTTTAGTAGGTTTCCATCTAGCCTATGGTCGAGACACCTTGCGGTGAAGCAGGCAACTTTGATGGTGGGATCTAAGAGTTTGAGGGAGGCCTACCCCCGGTCAAGTTGCCATCAACCGGAACTAGAGAAAGGTTTGGGGAATTCCGAAGGGACTTAATCTGGGATCATGCACATGGCTAGGGCTAGCCCTGATTCCTATCCGTTGTGCGACACCCGCCCGAGATAAGTCGGCCTCGATAAATTGAGGTGCCTTAGCTCCTCGCCGAGCCAAGGACTCTCAAGGCGCGGATCACCTCCCTCGACCCCAGCCGAGCTATATCATCTCTCGGCCCCTCTAGCCGATCTCTCCCATCGCTCGGCCTAGCCCGAGCGATATCTATGCCTCTGCGGAATTCGACACGGAAGAGCCCGAATTCGTGAGATTCCAAACAGAAATCATATCTGGGAGTGGCCCAGGACCCGCGAGAGTGGCCTAGGGCCCTGGAGCCTATGTCCTCACCAAATCTCAAGACATCAACAAGCTCTCCTAGCCGCCGATCCTCTAACCAACAAGATACAAATCTTACCGACATCATAACAAACTGGATTCAGATCCTAACAACTTTCAGACCCACGACGCCCCCAGGAAATCAGGTGATCCTCTATAAATAGAGTCGTCTGCCGACTCCTCAGGTATGCACACTTGCTCACTAGAACCCTCTCTCCTTCTGCCTTAGCTTCCACCATTAGCGCTCTGTTCAGAGCTCTGGAGGGACTCTTTAGCGAGAGCCTTCTTCCCATTTTTGTTGATTGCTGATCTCCACTGACTTGAGCATCGGAGGGTCTTCTTCAGAGGGCCACCCCCAACGCCTCTCGCGTGAGGACTATTTTGCAGGTCCACCCAAGCGAAAGCCCACGTTGTAGCCCGACCGCGTCCGAGTCGGAGGACAGATTTCGGTAGCAACAACTATAAAGAATAGCTGGAAAAAAAAGTTAACCAGAGAAAATAACCCATCTTTAACCATTGGTTGTCCCCTGAACTTATTCCCTAAGGACTGAGGGACACTACAAGAAAATACAAAAATAGCAACGCCAATTTCGCGATGCATTTTTGTGTCACTAAATTGCGACCAAATTGTGACAACTCAGCGAGAAAAATAAATAGCGACGCCATTAGCGACGCAAAAAATGCGTCGCTAAATAGCGACGCATTAGCAATGCAAAAACCCAAAAATTAAAAAAAAATCGTTAATATAGCGATGCAATGATTGCGTCGCTATTTAGTGACGCATATGTCAAAAAAAATAAAAAAATTAATTTTTAATTTAGCGACGCAATAATGCGTCGCTATATTGCGACGCAATATTTACGTCGCTAAATAGCGACGCATTAGCGATGCAAAAATTTTAAAAATTAAAAAGAATTGTTAAAATAGCGACCCAATGATTGCGTCGCTATTTAGTGATGCATTAGCGATGCATTAGCCAAAAAAATAAAAAAAATTAATTTTAATTTAGCAACACATTAGCGATGCAAAAATCCAGAAAATTAAAAAAATTATTAATATAGCGACGCAATATTTGCATCGCTATTTAGCGATGCATTAGTAACGCATATGCAAAAAAGAAATAAAAAAATTTAATTTTTAATTTAGCAACGTAATAATGCGTCACTATATTGTGACGCAATATTTGCGTCGCTAAATAGTGACGCATTAGCGACGCAAAAATCCAGAAAACTAAAAAAAAAACATTAATATAAAGACACAATAATTGCATCGCTATTTAGCGACGCATTAGTGGCACATATGCCAAAAAAAATAAAATAATTTTAATTTTTAATTTAGCGATGCAAATATTGCGTCGCTAAATTAAAAAAAATCATTAATATAGCGACACAATGATTGCATCGCTATTTAGCGATGCATTAGCGACGCATATGCCAAAAAAAAAAAAAAATAAAATTTTAATTTAGTGATGCAATAATGTGTCGCTATATTGCGATGCATTAGCGATGCAAAAATTTTAAAAATTATTAATATAGCGACGCAATGATTGTGTCGCTATTTAGCGATGCATTAGCGACGCATATGCCAAAAAAATAAAAAAATTTTAATTTTAAATTTTTGTGTCGCTAAAATTAAAAAAAATCGTTAATATAGCGATGCAAATCATTGCGTCGCTAATTAGTGACGCATATGCCAAAAAGATCAAAAAATATTTAATTTTTAATTTAGCGACGCAAAAACCCAGAAAATTAAAAAAATCGTTAATATAGCGACGCAATGATTGCGTCGCTATTTAGCGACGCATTAGCGACGCATATGCCAAAAAATAAAAAAAAATTAATTTTTAATTTAGCGACGAATAATGCGTCGCTATTTAGTGACGCATATATCCAATCGTCGGATCGTCGCCGATCGAATTGATCGCAACGATCCGATCGATCATCGCCGATCGGGATCATGGCTTGGATCAATCGCAACTGTCGGATATCATAACCGATCGGATGGATCACAACCGTTGGATCGATCATCGCCGATCGGGATCATGGCTTGGATCGATCGCAACCATCGGATCATCACCGATCAGATGGATCGCAATGGTCCGATCAATCATCATCGATCAGGATCATGGCTTGGATCAATCGCAACCATCGGGATATCCTCGCTGATCGGATGGATTGCAATGGTCTGATCGATCATCGCCGACCGGGATCATGGTTTGGATCGATCGCAACCGTCGGATCGTCGCCGATCGGATGGATTGCAATGGTTCGATCGATCATTACCGATCGAGATCATGGCTTGGATCGATCACAACCGTCGGATATCATTGCCGATCGGATGGATCGCAATCGTCGGATCGATCATCATCGATCGGGATCATGGCTTAGATCGATCGCAACCATCGGATCGTCACCGATCGGATGGATTGCAACGGTCCGATCGATCATCGCCGATCGGGATCATGGCTTGGATCGATCGCAACCGTTGAATACCGTCGCCTATCGGATGGATCGCAACCATCGGATTGATCATTGCCGATCGGGATCATGGCTTGGATCGATCGCAACCGTCAGATATCATCGTCGATCAGATGGATCGCAACCGTCGGATCGATCATCACCGATCGGGATCATGGCTTCGATCGATCGCAACCATCGGATATCATTGCCGATCGGATGGATCACAACCGTTGGATCGATCATCGCCGATTGGGATCATAGCTTGGATCGATCGCAACCATCGGATCATCACCGATCGGATGGATCGTAATGGTCCGATCGATCATCGCCGATCGGGATCATGGCTTGGATCAATCGCAACCGTTGGATATCCTCGCCGATCGGATGGATCGCAATGGTCCGATCGATCATTGCTGATCAGGATCATGGCTTGGATCGATCGCAACCGTCGGATCGTCGCCGATCAGATGGATTGCAATGTTCCGATTGATCATTACCGATCGGGATCATGGCTTGGATCGATCGCAACCGTCGGATATCGTTGCCGATCGGATGGATCACAATCGTCAGATCGATCATCGTTGATCGGGATCATGGCTTGGATCGATCGCAACCGTCGGATCGTCACTGATCGGATGGATTGCAACGGTCCAATCGATCATCGCCGATCGGGATCATGGCTTAGATCGATCGCAACATCGGATATCATCGTCGATCGGATGGATCGCAACCGTCGGATCGATCATCGCCGATCGGAATCATGGCTTGGATCGATTGCAATCGTTAGATCGTCGCCGATCGGATGGATCGCAACAGTCCGATCGATCATCGCCGATTGGGATCATGGCTTGGATCGATTGTAACCGTCGGATATCATCGCCGATCGGATGGATCGCAACCGTCAGATCGATCGGTGCCGATCGGGATCATGGCTTGGATCGATCGCAACCATCGGATATTGTCGCGATCGGATGGATAGCAACCGTCGGATCAATCATCGCCAATCGGGATCATGGCTTGGATTGATCGCAACCGTCGGATCGTCGTCGATCGGATGGATCGCAATGGTCGGATCGATCATCGCCGATCGGGATCATGGCTTGGATCGATCACAACTGTAGGATCGTCGCCGATCGGATGGATCGCAATGGTCCAATCGATCATCACTGATCGTGATCATGGCTTGGATCGATCGCAACGGTCCGATTGATCATCGCCGATCGGGATCATGGCTTGGATCGATCACAACTGTCAGATTATCACCGATCGGATGGATTGCAATGGTCCGATCGATCATCGCCGATCGGGATCATAGCTTGGATCGATCGCAACCATCGGATTGTCGCCGATCGGATGGATCGCAATGGTCCGATCGATTATCGCCGATCAGGATCATGGCTTGGATCGATCGCAACCGTCGAATCATCGCCGATTGGATGGATCGCAACGGTCCGATCGATCATCGCTGATCGGGATCATGGCTTGGATTGATTGCAACCATCGGATATCATCGCCGATCGGATCGATTGCAACTGTCAGATCGATCATCGCCGATCAAGATCATGGATTGGATCGATCGCAACCATCGGATATCATCGCCGATCGGATGGATCGCAACTGTCGGATCGATCATTGCCGATCAGGATCATGGCTTGTATCGATCACAACGGTCGGATATCATCGCCAATCGGATGGATCACAACCGTCGGATCAATCATCGCCGATCGGGATCATGGCTTGGATCGATCACAACCGTTTGATATCATCGCCGATCGGATGGATCGCAACTGTCGGATCGATCATCGCCGATCGGGATCATGGCTTGGATCGATCGCAACCGTCGGATCGTCGTCGATCAGATGGATTGCAACGGTCCGATCGATCATCGCCAATCAGGATCATGGCTTGGATCGATCACAATCGTTGGATATCGTCGCCGATCGGATGGATCACAACCATCGGATCGATCATCGCCGATCGGGATAATGGCTTGGATTGATCGCAACCATTGGATGGATCATCGCCGATCGGGATCATGGCTTGGATCGATCGCAACCGTCAGATCATCGCCGATCGGATGGATCGCAAAGGTCGGATCGATCATCACCGATCGGGATCATGGCTTGGATCGATCGCAACCGTCAGATATCGTTGCCGATCGGATGGATCGCAACGGTAGGATCGATCATCGCCGATCAAGATCATGGCTTGGATCGATCGCAACCGTTGGATCGAAATTTAGAAATTCATTACTTAAAAATTTCGTTTATTAAAAAATCAAAAATTAAAAAATCAAAAATTAAAAAAAATTCGTTAATTCTGCGAAGCAGTTAGTTGCGTCGCTATTTAGCGACTAATTAGCGACGCATATCACTATAATATTATATATAATAACTATAATAATTACTAAATGAAAATAAAATATCATTATAAATTTTTAATTTTTAGCGGTGCAATTCAGTGCGTTGTTGATATTGCGTCGCTATACAACAACGCACTGAATTGCATCGCTATACAGCGACGCATTTTTGTGTGTCGCAAATTTTCGCCATGGCGGGATTAGGTGCCATTTAGCGATGCAATTAGCGATGCAATTTTTGCATCGCTGATTAGCGATGGAATAGCGACGCAATTTTGCGTCGCTAATCCTAACCCAATAAATACCACCCCCCTTCTTCTTCCTCACGATATCTCCCCCCTCACTCCCGACAACCGGCCTCTTCCTCCCTCTTCCTCACCTCCGGCAGCACATCGGTGGCTCTTCGGCTCCGAACCACCTCGCCGGCGACCCCTCCGAGTAAAGGCCCCTTCCCTTTCTCCCTCCCCTCCCCCCATCTCCCCCATGGTGGCCAGGCCACCCGTTAAAAAAAAAAGGGGGTGGGGCTTTTTCCCCACCCTTCCCGTTTCTGGCCACGACCACGATTGTGGCCGTCACCGCAGGCCACCATTTAAAAAAAAAAATCGGGCCCCCCCCACACCTCCCGTTGCCGGCCACGGCCATGGCCGGCAACGCGGTGGCCTGGCCACCGTGGCCAGGCCACCCGTTAAAAAAAAGGGACGGTGGGGTTTTTTTCCCCACCCCTCCCGTTTCCGGCCACAGCAGCGGTCGTGGCTGTCGCCTCGGGCGGCCGCGGCTGTGGCCGGCGGTGGCCTGGCCATGGTGGTCAGACCACCGTTTAAAAAAAATAGGGGGGTGGGGTTTTTTCCCCACCCCTCGACGGCCACGGCCGCGGCCATGGCCGGCTGTGGCTGGCCACGGTGGCCAGGCCACCGTTTAAAAAAAAAAAGGGGTGGGGGTTTTTTCCCCACCCCTCCCATTTTCGGCCACGACCGTGCCAGCAACCACGGCCGTGGCCTGGCCACGGTGGCCAGGCCACCAGTAAAAAAAAAGGGGGGGGGTTTCCCCAACCCCTCACGTGAAAAAAAAAACAAAAATATAAAGGGGTTGGCCGGGTGGCATCGTCCACGGCTTGGCCACAGTGGCCGATCCATGGGCAGGATAAAAAACAATTTCGAACCCCATAGAAGTCCTATTCGACTATTTTAATTAATACAAAAAATTTATTATAAATTAATATTTTATAATATTACAAAATATTTTACATAACTAATTTTACTGATTAAATTAATTAATTAATATTATAAAAATATTACTAGTAAGTTGTTTTGATATTATATTCTTAATAATTTATTCGATCATATTATTATATTTCTTAAATTTAGAGAACCTCTACTAGAATATCATTGTATAATAATAATATATTACAATAAAATTAGAATACACTATAGTATTATATAATATTTTATAAAATTTTATATTATGTGATATTATAATATTAGATTATAATGATTTTATAATATCATTATATTGAACTATTTTGTGTTTGATGAAATTTTAAAATAATATGAGGGTTCTAATTTTAAAATAATGGGCGGGCGAGCATGGCCTGGCCATATGGCCAGGGATTCCAGCCACGTGGCCAGCCCGCCCTATTATGTCTTGATTATTTACATTCTGCGATGTATTAGATTAATATTTATAAATTTATTATTATTTATTTCTTTATAGCTATTTATGCAATAATATTTGTGCATTTGTAGTTATTTATAATTGTTATATCTTGATTATTTACATTCTGCTTCAAATTGAATGATGCATTAAATTATGTAATGCTAGAATGAAAGTCTTGTTGTAGTTTTATTTAATTTTCAGCACCGAATTAGTAGTTTCAATGATTTATATTTTAGTCTTCACAATATATTTATATTGGACATAATAATCTTAAGAAGTCAGTGACTATATATAGACCACTATTCCTATATATGTATAATTGACAAGAATTTATGAATAACAAGCATAAGTTCGATTGTCTTTGGATTCCATATTATTTCTTACAGCACTATAACCTTTAGACCCATTTGAGAATTTGTAAGACTTAGTCTTGCAAATTCTCAAATTGGTCCTAGTGGACAGTTTGAGATTATTTTTTGTGATATGTTAGTCTGCTATTAATCATCGTTGGTTGAGATTGCGGTTTGTATTTCCTCATACGTTCTCCTAGTGTGGCATATATGCCACACATTTAGGAGAACATGGAAAATGCTGCTGAAATTTTAACGTAAACAATCGATGATAATTAATAGCAGAATAACATATCACAAAAAATATTCTTCGAATGGGATAGGGCCTTACCTTTTAGATATGGAGTGAAGGTGGAATTAATTTAGGACACTTGATTGCTTGTGAAGTCTCATGATTGAACGGGCCCCAATGCGGCCCGACCCTAACCCAAGCCCTAGCATTAGCCTGGCATGAACCTGTTCCTCGGTCCTTGCTAGCACGACAAGGATCGTAGCGTGGCCCGGCCTTGCAGGGTAGGGACCTTAGTTGTGTAAAAGAAAATTGGTTTAGTTATAAATAATTTAAATAGTTGTTATTTACCTTAGTTGTGTAAAAGAAATAATTTTGTTATATATTTACTAATGCTAATATAGTTTTATATTGTGGTTTCCTTTAATGGTTTACCAGAAATTGTATAAGTTGGTCAAAAATGAGCGGGGCTCGCTCGTGGATGTATGCAAGGATAAAAGATAGCTTGCTTAATCCATATTTTTTGAATGGATTAGAAGAATTTATTGCATTTGCATGTAGCCAACCTGAATGGATGGATGGCCCTAGGATTAGATGCCCATGCAACTTTCACAGGTGTCAGAATAAATCCTATAGAGATGTTGAAACTGTTAAAGTGCATTTGTGTAAAAAGGGGTTTGTTCCTGAATACGATGTTTGGTACTGTCGTGGTGAACCAAAGGAAATTCCAGCAGCTGTTACAAGCCAACAAGTGTCAATTTCTGTAGATGAACCATTTGTGAATTTAAACCATATGAATAAATGGTGATGAATGCATCGGGTAATGAATTCAATCAGAATACATTTATGGAAGAACCAAATCCAGATGCACAGTAATTTTATGATATGTTTGTTGCATGCTGCAAATCAAGAATTGTATCTGGTTGTGAGGGTCATTCCCAGTTGTCTACGGCTGCTCGAATGTTGAATATTAAGGCAGAACATCGATTATCAGAAAAGGTATTCAATTCTGTAGCTGGGTTAATCAAGAAAATTTTGCCAAATGATAATGTTGTAGCAGACAGTTTTTACTCAACGAAGAAGTTGTTGCGTGGGCTTGGGCTCCCAGTTAATAAGATCGATTGTTGCTTGAACAATTGTATGATATATTGGGTGAAGACTCAGAGCTGAGATGGTGTAAGATTTGTGGGCAATCGAGGTACAAAAACGACGAAGGGGGAGTTAGTACAAATAGGAGGAAAAGTGTGTCTTACAAGAGGATGTATTACTTTTCTCTTACTCCATGCCTGCAGAGATTATACAGAACTGAGGCTACAACTGCTGATATGAGATGGCATGCCGAATATGAATCTAAAGAGGATGAAATGTGGCATCCATCAGATTCAAAAGCTTGGAAGCATTTCAATGAAAATCATCCTGATTTCGCTGAAGATATAAGGAATGTGAGATAGGTCTTTGTACCGATGGCTTCCAACTATTTGGTTAAGCGGGGCAATAGTATTCATGTTGGCCTGTGATACTGATTGTATATAACCTTTCTCCATGGAAGTGCATGAAAGATACTGCAATGTTTTTGACAGTTTTGATTCTAGGACCATCAAATCCAAAGGAAAAGATTGATGTCTTCCTGCAACCGTTGGTGGATGAATTGAAAATGTTATGGGAAACATGAGTCATAGCCTACGACATTTCTATGAAACAAAATTTCATCATGAGAGCTGCTTTGATATGGACAATAAGTGACTTCCCCGCATATGCAATGTTGTCTGGTTGGAGCACTGCTAGACGTCTGGCATGCCCTCATTGCATGTATGATTCGGATGCATTTATATAGCAGAAGAGTGGTAAGCAGTCATGGTTTGATAATCATAGGAAATTCTTGCCTCCAAATCATCCTTACAGGCGTAACTTGATCGCCTTCTGGAAGAACAAAGCAGTCACAAAATTCACCGAACCGGTTAGGTTGGCATGGATATATTTGATACTATAGAGCATTTGGGGTTGAGTTATGCTTGAGAACGAGATGCAAAAAGAATAAATGGCCGTATATGTAAAGAACATAACTGGAAGAAGTGGAGTATATTTGGGATTTGTCGTATTGGAGTACAAATTTCATCCGGCACAACTTGGATGTTATGCATATCGAGAAAAATTTCTTTGATAACATATTTAACACGGTGCTAAACATCCCGGGAAAAACTAAAGACACTGCAAAGTCAAGAGAAGAACTTAATCAGTATTGCAGAAAAGGTGATTTGAGGAGGAGTGCCGACGGGACCTATCCTAAAGCCTGTTACACTCTTGACAGAAATTCACGAGAAGTTTTATGTAACTGGGTTAGAGGGTTAAAATTTTAGATGGTTATGCTTCAAATATCGGTAAGTGTGTGGACATGCATAAGCTCAAGTTGTTCGGCATGAAGAGTCATGACTGCCATATTTTCATGCAACGATTATTGCCTATAGCTTTTCGTAAGTTGCTTCCGCACCATATCTGGAAGGCATTGACGGAGCTCAGCTTGTTCTTTAAGGAGTTATCTACCGCAGTCATTTCTTCTGCATCCATGGCAAGGCTTGAGGAGAAAATTTCAATTATTTTATGCAAGCTGGAGCGAATATTTCCTCCCATTTTTTTGACTCAATAGAGCATTTACCGATTCACTTGCCATACGAAGCGAGCATAGCTGGTCCCGTACAGTATCGCTGGATGTATCCTTTCGAGAGGTAAATATATACATCAGTAAGACATGTTGACATTTCAAATATTATTTCATTATGAGAAATTGGTTTATTTTTTTTCTCACCTTTACATATAGGTACCTTAAGAAGTTAAAAAATAATGTGTAATAAGGCAAGGGTTGAAGGTTTTATATGCAATGCACACTTGGTCGAAGAATTTTCAGCTTTTGCCTCGCATTACTTTGAGGGTCACGTCCGCACGAGGAGCCGAAATCTTGGTCATAACGATGACGTATGTGTGGACGAAGGAGAACCTAATGACGGTAGAATATCAGTTTTTAAAGGCATCAGCCGTTCATTTGGGGGGCAGAAGTCAAGAAATCTTAGCAATATGGAGTATAATGCAGCACATTATTACATCCTAATGAACTGTAAAGAAGTCGATCCATACATTGAGTAAGTATATACTTCAATGCTTAATTGGAACTTATAATTTAAATTGCAATATACCACAATATTTAATTGCTAACAGAAGTTTTAATCGTTATCATCCTATAAGGATGTATTGTGATAGACAACGATAGATGAATCCCGACATCAGTCAAGTTTCCATTGGGTTTCCATTGGGCAGAAGTTAGAAACGGAGTTCGCTTACTGGTTTTATGAATTTGTGAGTAGTATCACTCAATCAATTTCAATAATGGCTTTTATTTTTCGAATTGGTTGTGAATAGCTTATTAATTTATAGGTAAACAGTCCATGGTCCACAACCGACAATATTTTCATTAAATGTCTATCGCAATGGCCATTGAAGACCGTAACAACCTCTACTGGCTATTTTGTTAATGGTACAAATTTCAAATTGAGCGACTAGCAGCTTCAAGAGGCATGCAGAACTGGGACGTGTGTGTTGAAGGAGAAAGTGTTGGAGCAAATATGCAGGATTATTATGGAAAGTTAGTAGAGGTGCTTGAAGTTGAATATCCCGGTTGGCCTATGAAACGAACCGTATTATTTCGTTGCGATTGGTTCGATCCGACAGAAGCTATGGGCAAAAGGGTTTATAACGACTACAATCTAGTTGAAGTGAACCATCGACGAAGATTGAAGAAATATGAACCATTCATTCATCCTTGCATCCCAAGCTCAGCAAGTGTTTTACTGCGAATATCCAAGTTTGCACAACGACAAGCGAGATTGGTGGGCTGTTTCTAAAATCATCCCACGTTCAACAGTCGTATTAGACGAGAGTTCATCAAGTCAATCAACCGAGTGCCTTGTATTTCAAGAGGATGAAATGGAAATGCATGCAATTGAGGACGACACAAGGGCTCCTGAAACATCACTTAGAGTCCAAATGATGATGTTCAAGAAATTGCGGATGTAAATGTTCAGTTTCCTTCCGATGATAATGAAACTGAATCGCAGTTCGATACGACATCCGATGTTGAACCAACATTTCATGAAACAAATGACACCGAATAAACATAGAGGTTTTTTTCAAATTCAATTTATTTTTATAAATGTTATATTTCTACATATTCAATCATTAATCATAATTATATTGCATGAATCTTTAGTATTTTTAGTATGACAGGCCGAGGTAGATCTACCGGCGACAGACGAAGCAAGTAGGGATGTAGCCCTGCAACATCAGATCCCATGAGCTTTGGAGATGGAGAGTTCGGATCTCCACACATCGCACAGCCTCCGATCTCTCCAGCCATCAACGGTGATCCTGCATTAGTATTATCCTCCAGTCGATCGGCACATACCTCCGAGAGTTCTTTCACCATCGATTGCACCGTACATGGACTGGATGCTCATGGACTGTAAGTATATACTAATTGTAAATATATGTTTATGTTTTTAAGTCAATTACTTATAAACATGCATTTTTTTAACAGATTTATTGAGCAGCATCATGTATCGAGCCAGATCAGCTCCATATTTCAGAGGCGTGCTGATCCCAGTGGCTACGATTGGCGCCATGTATCTGCAGCCACGAGGGAGTTTTATTTTTTAGAGTTTCAGGTAAACTTATTAAATACAATTTATCACTGATATAAAATTTCTTAATCTTAATAAATTCTGAAACTAACTATTTGTTTTAATGCAAAAAAGTATACGTGGGACCCTACCATCCATGATGCCATTAGGGCAGCATGGGATGCTCTTACGGCACGCCGATACTCCGACATGCTTCATCGTTGGAGGGCATCGGGTGAGCGTCCTGCGCATGTGCCGGAGGGTATTTGGCACGAGTGGCAATAGGTGTGGCAGTCTGATGACTAGCGCAGGAGGTCCTCATCAGCCAGCACGAACCGCCGATCCAAGAGGGGCGGTCCTGGCATGGGTCTCTCCCACCACACTGCGGGTATGATAAGAAAATATAAATAATTTAATTACTAATTTAGTTATTTATAAATACTTACATTTATATCATTTTTTCTGCTGTTGTAGTCTGAGTAGGAGGACAGAGATCTTGTTGAGTTTCGTCTATTCAGGACGACACACACCAGAAGGGACGGTTCCTGGGTCGATACACGATCACGGGAGGTTGCGGTAAGAAATTAGCTTTATATTATATCTGTTTAATTTCTAAAATTTTATTTAGGAAAATTTATTGATTCATTTATTATTGATTTTATAATTCAAAGGCACGAGTCGAGGAGCTTCAGTCCCAGGCATCGCGCATCGACTCCACTGATGGGGGACCGCCCGTCGAGCTCTCACAGAGAAGAGTCGACGTGTGTTTTTGAGGCTGTTGGTGCCCAGCCGCGAGACCGCAGGGTCTATGGTCTGGGCACTAGAGCTTCTGGATATTTTCCCTATCAAGCCTCCAGTTCGTGCTATTCTGGTGATATTCCTGTCGAGCATTTAGACAACATTCGGAGATCTATTACGAAGGAGGTTCGGCAGGAGGTTCGGCAGGAGGTTTGGCAGGAGATTCAGCAGGAGTTCGATCAGCACACGGGAGGCCTTCAGCAGGAGCTTGCAAACATGAGATAGCAGATGCGTCAGATGCAGGATTTGGTTAGCGCATGTCGCAGGGTTTTCAGCCACCACGTGATCGTGATAGTGCGGATTCTTGATGTATTTTTTTCTTTACTTTTTATGTTTTGTACATGAAAACTTTAAAACTTTAATATATTAATTATTTTTAAAAATTTAATGATTAATGTTTCGATCAATATTTAAAATGTAATAAATTGTATTAACCGTTTTAATTTTTAATATTTTATATTTTTTTAAAAAAATTAATTAGCGATGCATTAGCGACTGAAATGTATCACTAATATTTTTAAATATATTATTAAATATTACGATGCAAGGACCTGGCGTCGCAATATTGCGACGCAATCAAATGCGTCGCAATATTGCGACGCAATCCAATGCGTCGCAATATTGCAATGCTATTTTTTGCGTCGCTGGGCGTCGCTATTTAGCGACGCAATTGTGACAAAATTTATTCTATGACGAGAATTGCAGCGACGCCATAATTGCGTCGCTAATGCATCGCTAAATCCGGTTTAGCGACGCATTAGTGACGCATTTTGGCGTCGCTAAAACTAATATATGTTGTAGTGGGAATAGCTATTTTTTTCCCGAATTTATCCCTTAAGGCAAAACTTTTATTATAAAAAGCTGATTACTCCTTCATCTATCCCCTGGATAAATTCTATCCTATATATTTATCCAAGAATAGCTATTTTTCTATCAAACATTACCTTATATTTCCAACCCTAATCCACTCTAATCCGATCTCATTCACTCTAACTCAACTCCTCTTAAATGAACTTTGGATTTGTTGCACCGGGTTGAACCATGTTAATCTACTTACATTTAATAAAATAATAATTTGAAAATAAGAAAAAGATGTTTCAATGGTTTAAAATCTCAATTATTCATCAATTTATGTGACATATTTATAAAACTCACATAAAATATCATAATAAATTTAAAAACACACACATGCACATAGAGAAAGAGAGATAAATTAGGATATATTCAAGTATGTCTTTGCTTATATCCAATTGGGTCATAATTGATAATAAAAGTTCAATGTTGATGGTCTAAATCATGTAATATGTTTTATCATTTTTAAATGATTTATATGCTAAAAAATAAGAGCATTGGAGATCAAGTGGTAATAATTAAATAGTTTAAATAATATGAGACATTACGTATTCTTTAGCTATGTTAGGTTGGTTGCGAATATGATCCATCTAACTTTGAGAAAGCTTAACCCAGCTCATCCAATGTGCAGTTTGGGTGGGCAGGTACAAGTCCACCCTAAATAAGTTGCATTGCATGTGACTAGTGTTGGGCACTGGACCATGCTTAGCATTGGACGGCCCAGGCCCGTCGGGCTGCACCCTTAGTTGGGCCATGCTTGGCATGGCCCAGTAACAAACGGGCCATGCCGGACACGGCACGGCCAAAAAAAAATTAAGTCAGCACGGCCCATGGCCCAAACCCATGGTGGGCCATGCCTGGCACGGCACGGCTGGGCCGTGCTAGGCACGACCCACCTATCTGGGGTCGTGCCTGGCATGGCTCCTAATGGCTATAAACAACCTTATAGGGAGGTTTTGACCATTTTACCCCCCCAACAGCCATATAACATATATTAAAAGGCATTTTTGAAAAAAAAAATTTGAAACTTCTATAAATAGCCCATTCCTCTCTCATTCTCACCACACCAAACCAACTCTTCTTTCCTTTATTGCTACGATTTCTCTTTTCTAGCAAGTGCTCTAGCAATTTAATTTTTAGTTTGCAAGTGTTCTGGGAAGTGACAAGTGCTCTAGCAAGTGTTTAAGTGCTACACAAGAAGAGGTTCTTGTTGAGAAGTACAAGAGAAAGGAGGTTACTTCTTATTGAGAAGCGAGAGCATAAGATGAAGCTCACAAATCTCAGCTCACGCCTCCATCTCTAATCCTCTTCTCAATTTCTTCTTGTGGTTAGTTTTTATTTTTTTGCATTCATTAATTAAAAATTTTAGATATGGCATCTTATGACGAAAGTAATTTTGGCATGTACCCTTTTTCTGAGGGTGAGAAAACTAATCCCCAACCCCAAGTTCTCTCTAGAGCCAGTGTCAATGAATGTCAAACCTCTTCTCGTAAGAGGACTAGTGATGTTTGGAATGATTTTGATAGAATTATGGTTGATGGAGTCTACAAAGCAAAATGTAAAAAATGTGTAAAACTTTACAGTTATACTAGTACTGGGAACAAGGGATTTAAAAAGACATCAAGAGACTCATAGAATGCATGATTTCCGTCAGCAAAGTACCCTTAATATACAAGAGGGATCACTTGTAGGTAATTTTGCATATAACCATGAAAATCAGAGAAAATTACTTGTAAGATGGATAGTTTAGGATGAATTATCTTTTAGTTTATGCAAATCTTTTAATTTTGAATATTATGTTCAATTAGGCCTACAACCTGCTTATAGAAGAACTAGTAGGAGTACATTTAGAAGAGTGGCTATGATAAACTTTTTAGCAATGAAACAAAGTTTAACTGAAACTCTCTCTAATTTAAATGCAAGAGTTTCTTTAACATCTGATATTTGGTCGGCATCTATAGGTAGTAATTGTTTTATTGCTATTACTGTTCATTATATTGATAATGATTGGCTACTAAATAAATGAATTCTTGCTTTTTGTGCTTTTATTTTTCTGCAACAAATTTCAAATGCTATTTATCAAATTGCATACTCATATAATATTAATGATAAAATAATGTCTATTACTTTTGATAATGCATAATAATTCTGCTATTACATTATTAAATGACTCTTTGCATCGCATTTTAAATGGACAATTATTTCATATTAGATGTGCATGTCATATATTAAATCTTTCTGTTCAATCTGTCATGAACATAATTCAAGATGTTATTTCAAAAATTAGAAATACAGTTTCTTTTATTTATGCTTCAAGAGCAAGACTTCAAGAATTTAAACAATTATGTGTAGATCATGGTAAACGTTTTAAAAAATTTAAACTTGATGTAATTACTCATTGGAATAGTACCTATACCATGATACATGATGCATATCCATATAAGAACTTATTAAGTGCTTATATTAATGATCGTATATTAGGATTTACATTGACTGAAACTGATTGGAATAAAGTAAAATTTTAGAAGATTTTTTTGTTACTTTTTATGATGCTACAAATATTCTTTCTAGTATTTATTATCCAACTTCTTGTTCATTTTTACAAAAAGCATATGTAATTGAAAAATTTAAAGATCATAGATATGATGATGTTTTAATGCCTATTATACGTCATATGGAAACTAAATGGAATGAATATTGAAATAGGATATGTCCTTTGCATATCTTAGCTACTATTTTTGATCCTAGAGTTAAATTAACTGGCGTAAATATTTTAATTGATGAATATGTGAAAACATGAATCAAAATCTTAAACCTACTAAAGATGAGATAATATGACTTCTTAATAATATTTATGCTTTATATGATGATAAAATTATGGATCTATGTTGGTCCAGATAGCAACCCAAGAGGGGGGATGAATTGGGTTTTTCAAAAATTAAACTCTTTTGAAAGATAACCCCCAGCGGAAATAAAAACTTAGATTCACAGGTTTAAAACTAAGCAACTATAAATAGAGAGTTGAAGATAAAGAGACAATCACGGCAAACACAATAGATTTTATAGTGGTTCGGTGTACCTACACCTACGTCCACTCCCAAGTACCTCTTGGGTCCACACTATAATCAAACTGATTACAGCAGAGTTGTTTTGCAAGCTCACAACTCAAACTTGTTTTTTCCGGGTGCACAACGAACCCAGCTGGTTTTCAAGGCTCACCAGCACAAAACCTAAAACCACAAGCTAATGCTTGCACAAGGCTAACAGCCTCAACTGAATCAATCACCAGATTGACCCAGCAAACAGTATTTGATTTTACAAAAGCAAACTGCTCCTTCAATGAGCAAATATACAATAATGAAACAATAAATAGAGATTAGGAACCAAAGCCTGATTCGAAGATCTTGGTGGCTTCTTCCTTCTCTTCCTTTGAATGGATCTTCCTTTGAATATGCTCTTGAGACTCAGAAGATCAGAAAAACTAGGGCTTCTTCCTTCTCTTGAGATTTCTTCTAAATAGAACAGCAAAGGCTTGGAATCTCTTTCTCTTCTTTTGGGGAATGAGTATGATCTTTCCTTACAGGTTTTCCCTCTTTTCTTTTCTGATGGATCTCAAGGATTTTCTCTTTCTTTCTTTTTTCTTCTCTCTTTTTTCCTCTCTTTTTGGGATGCAATCAACCCTCTTCTTATAGATCCGATTAATCCACAAATAGTGTGAAACTATCCGTTAGAAGCAAGTGAAAAAGGATTAGATCCATAAATAACAATAGCCGTTGGGATTAAAATAGATAAAGATAAAGTTTAGAGTCGTTCTGACAGTTCTGGAGCCGTGTCTGACATTCTGGAGTCGGCTCTGGCTTTTCTGGAGTCGGCTCTAACTCGAAATAATTTAATCCGCTCGATCTGGAGTCGTCTCTGACTTTTCTGGGGTCGACACAAAATTCTTCTGGAGTCGACTCTACAGTCTGGGAGTCGACTCTAAGTCGTGGCCTGAAAATCCATCGTTCTGTTGTTTCTGATAGAGTCGCTCTCACAGTCCCGGAGTCGACTCTAAGTCTGTGCCATTTTTCGGAGTCGGCTCTGTGATTCCATGTGTCGACTCTAATGTCTGCAGTCTTACCTTGACATTAGATTCAAACCAGAACTTGATTTTCCTTCTTGATTTTGATCATCAAATAGACTTATAATCTGAAAAACTTAATCAAAATCATTAGTAACATCAAATGTTATACTCAAATAGTTTTGTTAATCATCAAAATCCTCAATTGGGTCAACAATCTCCCCTTTTTGATGATGACAAAAACTTTGAGTATATGCATTAAAGAAATTCATTTGAATTGAGAATTATAGACATTGTTAAAGCTTAGAGACTTCCTAATAGAGAATTTGATGCCAATATTCAAAATGAATAAATAAACAAAACTTGACATCAATCAAAATGATTTAACTTTTATATGGAGAAATTTATTAAGCTCCCCCTGCATTGAATAGCTCCCCCTATGTAGATAACTGAATTCTTTCTAAAAATTCTCAGAATTGTTCTTCATTTTCTTCTCTTCATTCTCTTTCTTATTTTCTTATATGCATATACACTTATCTCTCCCCCTTTTTTGTTATCAACAATAAGGTGAGTTTAAAGCAATAAAGAATGTTATTAAGCGAGGATGTTGGTTCGAATAAACATAAGATAGGAAACTTATTCATTGACATTCAATCAAAGATAAATTTGTAATAAAAGTGTAATATTCATTCAAACATTTGTATTCCAAAGCAAGATCCATTACATGTATTCTAAAATGACAGATTTAAGTATGTAAATCCTAGATACATGCTAAGAAAGAAAGCAAGAAATCCTAAGATACAACCTAGGATTGAATATCAAAATCAAATATGCTTATACACAATTTTCTTTAAATGTCCAATCATTTCCATAACATCATCTTTTTGGGTCTTCTTAAAACTTTCAAGACATGCTTCAATTTGAGAGACGGCGAGGTCGATATCTTTCTTCAGTTGACTGGTAGCATGAAGATAGTTCCAGAACCGTCTGCAATGCCTTCCATCCTTTCAAAAATTTTATGAAGATCAGTGCTAAAGGATTCGACGGAATTGCTAATTGAAAAAGAAATCATGTCAAGTCTTGAATTAATCTCATCCTTTAATTGATTGAACTCCTCTCTTAATTTACACATATCATTTGTTCTTTGACTGTCATACTCAGCCAGTAAAGCTCTGAGCTGACCAATTTGCTCCTCAGAAAATCTTTCAGATGCCATGCTGACTGATGTGGAAGTTGAGAGCTAGGTCCAGCTTCTGAGGGTCCAGCAGATGGTCCAGCAGAAGGTCCAGCAGAAGAAGGTCCAGCAGATGGTTCAGGAATGTCTTCTCCTCTGACTTCCTCAACTCTAACCTCTTCAGCTCTGGCCTCATGTCCTCTTTTAATCCAGTTTCCATTTTCTTTTCTAAAGCCCATTCGGTGAATTGTAGAGACACTATAGTAATCTGTATGTCTTAACTTTCTTAGTGGCTCATTGTCCATTATAAGTACACCTTGGCTTCTGAATACCAATGTTAAAACCATACCATATGGCAATGTAGATCTCTTCTTAGTAGCTGCCTCCGCCATATAGCCTATCATCATTTCAGCAAGATTTAAAGGTCTACCAGTGAGTATGCAGTCCATCAATAAACGTCTCGCTCCGAGACATATTCAAACCTTCCGATTTTAGGAAATAGAATCCTTCCACAGATATTGTGAAGTAATCTGAGTTCCAAATTAAGTTGATTTGCCAAGATTTCCTCAAACTCAGAAACTTCTCTTCCTAACATCCTTGATAGTGCACCTCCTCTATCTTCATGATGATATTCAACAAGGCCAACAGTAGGCATTTCCAATAAATTACCAAGGGATTCGGCTGTGATGATTACCTTTGTTCCTCTTACAACACTTACTAAGCCTCCCTCTCCTCTACTTAAATCATTATAAAACTCTCTTACTAGGGCAGGGTAGGTAGGGATATCCAAAGAGCAGACCTTCTCCCATCCCATTTCTTTCAACAACCGCCCAATAGCAAAGCCCTCCGAAAAAAAAGTTAAAATCAACTTTTCTTCCGGTGTAATGGCCTTACCAGCTAATTGGTCGACTCGAGGAGAAGATGGTGAGGGTGGAGAGTCATCTTGAGTGGCAGATGAAGAAGATGACGAAGGTTGCCTCCGATTTGAACGGCGCTTCGTCGGAACAGTCGAACCACCAATGATAGCACGCCTTTTGGGAGCCATTGGATTCGATTGGAATGAGTAATCAAGGGTTTTGAGGGATTTGGAGGGTTTGGAATCAGTTTGGAACAGCTTGAAAATGGTTTAGGAGACGATAGAAATCGTTTGGGGTCGACTCCGCCCTTTTTATTTTGACCTAGTTCCACTTAGAGTCGACTCCCGAAAACGAGGTGTCGGCTCCGAACCAGAGAATCTGTCAGCGCCCGAATTAGAGTCGGCTCTACAGAAGCCAGAGTCGGCTCTAATTGCCCAGACAGAACATCAAAATAAGAAGGTGTCGACTCCACAAACTGCAGGTGTCGACTCCACAATAGTTTCAGAGAAAAAATCAAATTTCAAGGATCTGAAACTGATCAAATTAATCATCAAACTCTAGATAAGTGTTCCTTAATAATTGGGGAAACAATGAATCAAATTTCTAGATAGATTTCCTTATTGGACAAAGGGATTTTCAAGAAATTATTGAAGTCTAGATAGTTGTTGTCCTTAAGAGTTTCAGAAAATTATTCTAAAGGATCACAAACTCCTAATTCTCCTCTAAGATAGCAAAATCTCTCCTCACTCAAAGGTTTGGTAAAAATATCAGCTAATTGATCATTAGTATTAACATATTCAAGACAAACATCTTTGTTAGTTACATGTTCTCTAATAAAGTGATGTCTAATTTCAATGTGTTTAGTTCTTGAATGTTGAATTGGATTTTTAGTTAGATTGATAGCACTAGTATTATCACATTTAATAGGTATTTTATCAAGTGTGATACCATAATCTTCAAGTTGTCGCTTAATCCAAAGGATTTGAGCACAGCAACTTCCAGCTGCAACATACTCTGCCTCAGCAGTGGATAATGCAACCGAATTTTGCTTCTTGCTAAACCAAGAGATTAAGTTACTTCCTAAAAGTTGGCATACCCCACTTGTACTCTTTCTATCTAATTTACAACCAGCATAGTCAGAATCAGAATAAGCAATCAATTTTAAGGTTGAGTCTCTAGAATACCATAATCCTACATTTTTAGTTCCATTTAAGTATCTAAAGATTCTTTTAACAGCAAGTAAATGTGATTCCTTAGGATTAGATTGATATCTTGCACATAAGCAGACAGAAAACATGATATCTGGCCTACTTGCAGTTAGATAAAGAAGTGATCCAATCATACCTCTGTAATGCTTCTGATCTACTTTCTTACCTACTTCATCCTTGTCCAGCTTGCATGAGGGACTCATTGGCGTACCAAGAGGTTTAGCAGATTCCATACCAAATTTCTTGAGTATTTCCTTTGTATACTTTGTTTGGTTAATGAAAATTCCGCTTTCTCTTGTTTGATTTGAAGTCCAAGGAAGAAGTTTAGTTCTCCCATCATGCTCATCTCGAATTCTCCCTGCATTAGCTTAGCAAATTCTTGACAAAGGAGATTGTTAGTAGCACCAAATATAATGTCATCAACATAAATTTGAACGATTAATAAATCCTTTCCTTTTCTTTTCAAAAACAAGGTTTTATCAACATTTCCTCTAGAAAAGTCATTTTCAATTAAAAATTTACTTAATCTATCATACCAAGCTCTAGGTGCTTGCTTTAAACCATAAAGTGCTTTGTGTAGTTTGAAGACGTGGTTTGGAAATTCATGATCTTCAAAACCAGGAGGTTGTTCAACATAAACTTCCTCATTTATAAAACCATTTAGAAATGCACTTTTAACATCCATTTGAAATAAGTTGAAATTCATATGACATGCAAATGCAAGTAGTAGCCTAATGGCTTCTAATCTAGCAACAGGTGCAAAAGTTTCATCAAAATCTATACCTTCTTCTTGATTATATCCTTTTGCAACTAGTCTAGCTTTGTTTCTAATTACTATGCCATTTTCATCTAATTTATTTCTAAATACCCATTTAGATCCTATTATAGGGTGATTTTTAGGTCTTTCAACTAGGGTCCAGACTTGATTTCTAGTGAATTGGTTTAACTCTTCCTGCATTGCTAACATCCAATAACTATCTTTCTCGGCTTCCTCTATAGTCTTAGGTTCTATATGAGATACAAATGCAAGATGATTATTGATATCTCTCATTGATGATCTAGTCCTTACACCTTGAGATGGATCACCTATGATTAGGTCCTTAGGATGACCATAAGCATATCTCCAATCTCTAGGTAGATCTTGATCATTTTGAACAGTATCAATACCATCATCCTTAGGTGAGTCATCATCCTTAACTTCAGGTTCTTGATCTGAAGATACATTTAATTTTTCAATATCTCTTTCAATCAAAGATGTATCTTCCTCATCATCAATTTTATCTGAACTTGATGCTAAAGACTCATCAAACACTATATGAATGGATTCTTCTACAACTAAGCTTTTCTTATTAAATACTCTATATGCTTTGCTAGATGTAGAATATCCTAGGAAGATACCTTCATCAGACTTTGCGTCAAACTTCCCAAGATTATCCTTACCATTGTTATGAATAAAACATTTACAACCAAATGCATGAAAATAACTTAAATTTGGTTTCCTATTGATCCAAAGTTCATAGGGAGTTTTCTTAAGGATAGGTCTAATTAGGGCTCTATTTAGAATGTAACAAGCTGTGTTTATAGCTTCCGCCCAAAAATATTTTGGAAGTTGGCTTTCACATAGCATGGTACGGGCCATGTCTTCTAAAGTCCTATTCTTCCTTTCTACAACTCCATTTTGTTGTGGTGTTCTAGGTGCAGAGAAGTTATGATGTATGCCTTTTTCAAAACAGAATTTTTCAAATAAGTGATTTTCAAATTCAGTTCCATGATCACTTCTAATAGACACTATGGTAGTGTTTTTCTCATTAGTGACTTTCTTAACAAATTTCATGAATATTGAGAAAGTCTCATCTTTGTGAGCCAAAAACATTACCCAAGTGAATCTAGAGTAATCATCTACTATCACTAGACCATATTTCTTTCCTCCTAGACTTGTGGTTCTAGTAGGTCCAAAAAGGTCCATGTGTAGTAGCTCTAGTGGCCTAGTAGTTGAAACAACATTCTTAGATTTGAAAGAAGTTCTTGTTGTTTTCCAAATTGACATGCATCACATATTCGATTATTTTCAAAATTTAGACTAGGAATACCTTTAACTAAATCCATTTTCAATAATTTGGAAATTAGGTGTGTGCTTGCATGACCTAATCTACGATGCCATAGCCAACCAATCTCATTCATTTTAGCATTATCAGCAACTAAGCAATGATTACTTGGAGATAAATTACTCAAATCAATTAAGTACACATTGCCATAGCGTTTACCAACAAGAATAATGCTATTATCAATGGGATTAGTAACAGTGCAAACAGAAGCTTCAAAGGAAACCTTGAAACCTTTGTCACACAGTTGGCTAATACTTATTAGATTATGTTTAAGTCCATCAACATATAAAACATTATCAATATGAGTAGATGGAGTAATTTGAATCTTACCAATACCCATGATATGGCCTTGACCATTATCACCAAAAGTAACTACTCCACCTCTTTTTGATTCAAGGGTGATGAATTGATCTTTGTCACCCGTCATGTGTCTTGAGCAACCACTGTCCAGGTACCATTTTCTTTTCAGTCTGATGGCTGCAAGACACTCCTGCAAAACATTTATGTCTTAATTTTAGGTACCCAAGCCTTCTTGGGTCCTTCATGGTTAGATGCATTAAACATTGTTCCTTTGGGAACCCAAATCATCTTTTTCTTTTTATGTGAAGATTTACACATATATGATTTATGTCCTTTGTTTCCACATTTAAAACAAGTAATGTTTAATGATTTTTCAGCATGTACAAAAATGTTCTTCAAAGATTTTTGCTTTTTAAGTGGATTATATCCTAATCCAGCTTTATCAAAAAGCCTTTTGATTTTCCAAAATCATATTAAGTTTGATAGAGCTTAGAGTAAATTTATCAACTATAGGCTTAAGTCTATCAACTTCATTTTTCAAACTTTCTTTTTCTTTTATCAAAAGTTCTTTATCAACAACATGCTTTTCATTTTCTAATGATAGTTTTTGCATTTGAGTTTTCAAATCTTTGTTCTTTGAACTTAGGTTTGCAAAATCATCCATTAATTCATAAAAAGCACTATGCAATTCATCAAAAGTGAAGTCATCAAGAAAACTCGGACTTACCTCATCATTGTCCGCCATGAAGCATAGATTGGCCATTTCACTCTTTTCTTCTTCTTCGGAACTTGTGCTTTCCGAATCGCTCCATGTGGCCATCATTGCCTTCTTTTTGAACCTCCGGGTGCCTTTCTTTAGTTGAGGGCATTCAGATTTAAAGTGACCCGGCTTCTTGCATTCAAAGCAAATAACTTCCTTTTCTTTGCCCTTGTCCTCATCTTTTCTTGCAAAGGGCTTTTTCTTTTCAAACTTCTTCTTCTTCATGAATCTTTTAAATTTTCTTGTGATGAGTGCCATGTCCTCATCATCACTTTCATCTCGGATTCATGAGGCTCTTCCATATATTCAGAAATCTTAAGAGCCATAGTTCTCTTCTTCTTTGACTCATCATCATCAACATGTTGCTTGATTTGAAGCTCATGAGTCATCAAGGATCCCAACAGTTCTTCTAGGGGTAGTGTACTTAGATCCTTTGCCTCTTGTATTGCCGTCACCTTAGCTTCCCAAGTCCTAGGCAAGGAACGCAAGACCTTTCTCACAAGATCAGAATTATCATAAGATTTACCAAGACTTTTTAAACCATTAACTATGTCAGTAAATCTTGTAAACATATCAGCAATAGATTCACATGCATCCATTTTAAACAATTCATATTTATGAACTAGCATGTTAATCTTGGATTCCTTGACTTGATTTGTTCCCTCATGGGTAACCTCAAGTCTATCCCAGATTTCCTTAGCAGAAATGCAAATAGATATGCGATTGAATTCATTTGCATCTAATGAGCAGTATAAGACATTCATTGCTTTGGCATTGAGTTGTGCCAATTTTCTATCATGTTCATCCCATTCCGTTTCCGGTTTAGGAATCTCCATGCCATTAACTCTAGCAGTGGGTGTGTGTGGTCCATTGACTATAATACTCCATAGATCATAGTCAAGTGCTTGAATGAATATTTTCATTCTAGCCTTCCAATAACCATAGTTAGAACCATTAAATAAGGGTGGTCTATTAGTAGATTGACCTTCGGAAAAAGATGAACCAGCTTGAGTTGCCATGTGGATCTTTGACTCTTGATCGTTAGATCAAATCAAATGAGCACTAGCTCTGATACCAATTGTTGGTCCAGATAGCAACCCAAGAGGGGGGGTGAATTGGGTTTTTCAAAAATTAAACTCTTTTGAAAGATAACCCCCAGCGGAAATAAAAACTTAGATTCACAGTTTAAAACTAAGCAACTATAAATAGAGAGTTGAAGATAAAGAGACAATCACGGCAAACACAATAGATTTTATAGTGGTTCGGTGTACCTACACCTACGTCCACTCCCAAGTACCTCTTGGGTCCACACTATAATCAAACTGATTACAGCAGAGTTGTTTTGCAAGCTCACAACTCAAACTTGTTTTTTCCGGGTGCACAACGAACCCAGCTGGTTTTCAAGGCTCACCAGCACAAAACCTAAAACCACAAGCTAATGCTTGCACAAGGCTAACAGCCTCAACTGAATCAATCACCAGATTGACCCAGCAAACAGTATTTGATTTTACAAAAGCAAACTGCTCCTTCAATGAGCAAATATACAATAATGAAACAAAATAGAGATTAGGAACCAAAGCCTGATTCGAAGATCTTGGTGGCTTCTTCCTTCTCTTCCTTTGAATGGATCTTCCTTTGAATATGCTCTTGAGACTCAGAAGATCAGAAAAACTAGGGCTTCTTCCTTCTCTTGAGATTTCTTCTAAATAGAACAGCAAAGGCTTGGAATCTCTTCTCTTCTTTTGGGGAATGAGTATGATCTTTCCTTACAGGTTTTCCCTCTTTTCTTTTCTGATAGATCTCAAGGATTTTCTCTCTTTCTTTTCTTTTTTTTTCTCTCTTTTCTCTTTTTTGGGATGCAATCAACCCTCTTCTTATAGATCCGATTAATCCACAAATAGTGTGAAACTATCCGTTAGAAGCAAGTGAAAAAGGATTAGATCCATAAATAACAATAGCCGTTGGGATTAAAATAGATAAAGATAAAGTTTAGAGTCGTTCTGACAGTTCTGGAGCCGTGTCTGACATTCTGGCTTTTCTGGAGTCGGCTCTAACTCGAAATAATTTAATCCGCTCGATCTGGAGTCGTCTCTGACTTTTCTGGGGTCGACACAAAATTCTTCTGGAGTCGACTCTACAGTCTGGGAGTCGACTCTAAGTCGTGGCCTGAAAATCCATCGTTCTGTTGTTTCTGATAGAGTCGGCTCTCACAGTCCCGGAGTCGACTCTAAGTCTGTGCCATTTTGGAGTCGGCTCTGTGATTCCATGTGTCGACTCTAATGTCTGCAGTCTTACCTTGACATTAGATTCAAACCAGAACTTGATTTCCTTCTTGATTTTGATCATCAAATAGACTTATAATCTGAAAACTTAATCAAAATCATTAGTAACA
>UESW01004143.1:0-19111 GCA_900491605.1 Calamus simplicifolius
AGTACTATGGCCCTGTCATAGTATATCATTTGGTCGCGAACTCTTTTAAGGACCTTCAAAGATAAATCCTCCTTTATCGTGAAGGAAGATCCTGAGGGCTTCATTACTATTCAGGAGTTTAAGAAGATGTTCTTGTAATGAATAAACTGCCAAATAACTTTTATTAATATATCAATTTATATACAATTTACATTAGCACAATCATCAAATGATTGGCTTTAGGATACAATTCCCAACAAACTCCCACTTAGCCTAAAGCCACTCATTACAGTATCTAATACCCATCTTCAACTTATAGTTGTCAAACTCCTTGATGCTGAGTGCTTTAGTAAATGGGTCACCTAGGTTTTCCTTTCCATCAATCTTCTGAAGATTTATGTCACCTCGGTCTACAATCTCTCGAATAAGATGAAACCGGCGCAGTATGTGCTTGGTGCGCTGATGTGCTCGTGGTTCCTTTGCTTGAGCTATGGCACCAGTGCTGTCACTGTACAACAGGACTGGTCCATCTATGGAAGGTGTCACTCCAAGCTCGGAGATGAACTTTCGCAGCCACACAGCTTCTTTCGCAGCATCTGATGCAGCGATGTACTCTGCCTCGCACACCGAATCTGCCACTGTATGTTGCTTGGAACTTTTCCAGCAAACAGCTCCACCATTTAGGATAAACACGAAACCCGATACACTTTTGCTATCATCATGATCTGATTGAAACTGGAATCAGTATATCCAACAAGTTTCAAATCAGACTCTCCATAGACTAACCACTGGTCCTTAGTATTTCTCAAATACTTAAGGATTGTCTTAACAACTTGCCAGTGTTTTTCTCCTGGATCAGATTGGTATCTACTCACTACTCCTAGTGAGTATGCCACATCTGGTCTTGTACATGTCATGGTGTACATAATCGATCCCACTGCCGAAGCATATGGAATTCGACTCATACGTTCTCTTTCATTAGGAGTTGTCGGACAATCCTTCTTAGAAAGATGAATTCCATGGCCTATCGGAAGATAGCCTTTCTTGGAATTCTCCATGCTAAACCTCTTTAGCACTGTGTCAATGTACGTAGATTGGGATAAACCAAGCATCCTCTTAGATCTATCTCTATAGATCTTCATCCCTAGGATGTATGATGCTTCTCCCAGATCTTTCATGGAGAATTGTGATGATAACCATGTCTTTATTCCTTGTAATGCAGGGATATCATTCCCGATTAAGAGAATATCATCCACATATAATACAAGAAATACAATAACGGAATCGTTAGCCCATTTATAAATGCAAGGTTCTTCTTTATTCTTAATAAAGCCATAAGATTTGATCACTTTATCAAATCGTATGTTCCAACTCCTAGATGCTTGCTTAAGTCCATAAATAGACTTCTGTAGCCTGCACACTTTAGACTCGTCTTCAGATATAAAACCTTCAGGCTGTATCATATACACCTGTTCTTCTAAATCACCATTTAGAAAAGCGGTTTTAACATCCATCTGCCAAATCTCATAATCGAAGTGTGCTGCTATAGCTAGCATAATCCGAATGGATTTCAGCATTGCCACAGGAGAAAACGTTTCGTCATAGTCAATACCATAACGTTGACGATACCCCTTGGCAACCAGACGTGCTTTATAGGTCTCTACCTTTCCGTCTGCGCCTCTTTTCCTCTTGAAAACCCACTTACACCCTATGGGTTTTATCCCTTCGGGTGGGTCAACTAATGTCCATACATTATTGTCCTTCATGGAATCAAGTTCGGATTTCATGGCATCAAGCCATTTATTAGAGTCAGTCCTTTGCATAGCATCCATATAGGTGATCGGATCCTCGTTGTTCTCATCGAGTTCAACAGGATCATCGTTCTGGACCAAGAAACCTAAGTATCTGTCCGGTTGATGTGGTACTCTACCAGATCGCCTTAATGGTGCATCTAAAATGGGTTTTGAGTTTGATCTAATCAACTCAGATTCTAGGGGTTCACTGGTTTGTGTTGTTCCTTCTACTTGATGAACTTCCTCAAGTTCAACATTAGAGCTATTTGTTCCTTCACTAAGGAACTCCTTTTCAAGAAAAACTGCTCTATTACTAATGAACAACTTTTGTTCTTCAGTATTGTAGAAGTAATATCCTTTGTTTCTTTCGGATAGCCGATGAAAAAATATTTGTCAGATTTGGGTTCAAGTTTGTCTGATTTTGCACGTTTCACATAAGCCGGACACCCCAGACTCTCAGATAGGTAATAACCGGTTTATGTCCATACCACATCTCATGTGGAGTTTTAGAAACAGACTTACTTGGAACCTTATTAAGAATATGACAAGCTGATTCTAATGCGTATCCCCAAAATGATATTGGCAAGCTTGCAAAACCCATCATGGACCGAACCATGTCTAACAGAGTTCGATTCCTTCTTTCCGACACACCGTTATGTTGCGGTGTTCCAGGAGGAGTCCATTGGGAGAGAATCCCATTCTCCTTTAAATATGTCAAATTCATTGGAAAGGTATTCGCCTCCTCGATCTGATCGAAGGGTCTTAATACATTTTCCTGTTTGTTTTTCTACTTCTTTATGATATAGTTTGAACATTTCAAACGATTCAGATTTATGTCGCATAAGATAGACATAACCGAACCTAGAAAGGTCGTCTGTAAAAGTAATGAAGTAGTAGTATCCACCTTTGGCACAAGTGCTCATTGGTCCACATACATCAGTATGTACTAGACCCAATAGCTCTTTGGCTCTTTCACCTTTTCCAGTAAAAGATGACTTGGTCATTTTACCAAGAAGACATGATTCACAGGTAGTTAATGATTCACAATCATCAACTCGAAGGATGCCCTCCTGAGTTAACCTGTTTAATCTGTTCTTGTTGATATGACCCAGCCGATGGTGCCAAAGATAAATATCTGTGACATCAGTTGTTCTAGGGCGCTTACTTGATTGGTACACTACATTCACAGGCTGTGATAATATATAAATGCCATTAGATAAATGCCCAGTCATTACAGTGACTCCATTCATAATGATATTCAAAGTAACATCCTTTATTGAAATTTCATAATTATTTTTGGCCAGAAGGCCTACAGAAATTACGTTCAATAAGAACGTTGGGCAAAAATGACAATCATTTAGTATAATGACATTTCTATTGAAAACTATTTCAAGAACTCCTAATGCCAGTACTGGAACTAATCTTCCATCGCCGACATTTAAGGAATCTTTCATTGTCCTCAAATCTTCTGGTGACCTGTAGTCCCTGCAATGAATTGCAAATGTTAAAAGGACTCCCGGTATCCAATACCCAGGTCTGATTATCATATATAGAAAAATTACAAGGTGTTATCATATAAATACCTTGTTGAGCAATCTTGCTCCTTTTTCTTCTTTGGCCTGTTTGGATCAAGTGTGGCAATGTAAAGAGGACAGTTCCTCTTCCAGTGCCCTTGCATCTTGCAGTGAAAGCATTCAGCTTGACTTTTATCAACTTTCTTCTTCTGCATCTGACCCCTTATAGATGTCCTAGCATGTTGCACCCTTTTATTATTCTTTTTCTTCTTCCCTTTCCCAAAGGGTTTACGCCCTACCTTAGATCCTTCAACCACATTAACCAAACCCTTAGAGAGCTGGTTATCCTTCTCAAAGTTCTGTAACAACCCCAACAAACCGTGGTAGTTGACTGCAGGCTTTGTCATTCGAAAATGAGTAAGGAAAGGTCGGAAGGATGGAGGCAAGGAATTCAGGATCGCATCTTTTCCCAACTGCTCATGTAAGGGAAAGCCGAGCTTGCTTAGGAGTTCTATCTTCTCGATCATGTACAATACATGATCAGTGACAGGAGATCCATCTCTCATTCGAGCATTGAAAATAGCACAACTAGTCTTGTGCCTTTCAACATCGTCGGGTGTGCCGAAAGATTCATTCAACGCTTGAATGATTTCTTCTGGCTGAGCATTCTCGAACCGGCGACCGAATTCATCGTTCATTGCTGCTAACATGATACAACGCACGCTAGTTCTATCATTGAGCCACTTCTGATAAGTGTCTCTCTCAGAACTTTGGGTGTTTGCATCAGGTATCTTTGGTGCAGGATTATTCAAAATATATAGAATCCTCTCATGCTCAAGGACGATCTTAAGTTTTCTGAACCAGCTATTGAAATTGGAACCATTCAATTTGTCACTATCCAATAGGGACCTTAATGATAAATTAGTGGCCATGTTCTGCATAAGGAAAAACTAAAGTTTATTAGTATATAAATTGATTCAGTCTAAAGACTTGGACTTTAGTCTAAAGATTCTTTCACTATTTTGTTTAAATTGGCAGCCTCTACACCCCAATTCGAAGAATTATTCTTAATTCTTTAGCGGGCACTAAGATCTACATAAACTACATACAGGCCCAAGTGAAGCTTGGCTAACCCATATGCATCTAAGAGTAGGTTCAAAACCAATTGTTTCCCAAATAATTCTTAGTGTTCAGTTTTGCCCCATGTACCTCTTCAGCAGGCATGAAGTGCCTCCACTGAAAGTTCTGGTTAGGTCCAACCATTAAATGATATAATCAGTGTAACCTATCAATAGACAACCAAGCCCGAGTGAAGCTCGGCTCACCTGACTGTTTATTTAATAGTTACGCTGACTTATCATATAATGAATGATAATTCGATGGTTGACAAGCACCAGGCATGGAGTGCCTCCAATGATTATCAAGACATCGGACTCATTATCACCCACCTTAATGGGAGGCTATGATCTAGTTATCATATAACTATTTCATTTTAAGGACCTAATAATTTTAGAGGATTTTAATAATATGAAGATAAATTGACTAATCAAGTTCTCCCACTGAATCTATGAAATCGGTAGAATGAAACAAGATTAAGTCAGGTTAAGTGGCACCTAAATCAGTCATACTATATCCTTACAGGCATGGGTCAACCTAAATCAGTTAAATGATCTGAATCATAAATGGTTCACCACAATGACCAGGTGAGAGAGATCGATGGGAGGGATATGCCATTAACTCGTTAAAGACGCATCAATACGAGTAGCTCCCAATTAAAAACCATTCGATCGTTGATCCTAGAGCAACTTGCCATCCCACCTTGACATCATATGGTTAACCAATTCTGATTTGACCATCTAATAGATTCATGCTCAACCACGGAGCCTAATCTATTTCCATTTGGTTTAATCAAAGAGAAGGACTTGATCAACTACAACTATTGTTTGATTTAGAGCATTCTTAACCTAATCTAATTAGATTTGAACAAATACTCTTTTAGTCCAGTTGATTTAAACCTTAGAGTCTAACCCTTTATGGACCCAATTTAGCTAACCCAAATGATTAAATATATTTCATGTTAACATGTCATATATTTCAATCAAGCATAATGTTACTACTCATAATTCCTATATTTAGATCATATCTAAAAAAAAATTATGAACTAATATTTGACATTCAAATAAAACTCTCATAAATATTTGTATATTTTATAACATAGACATCATGCCATCATATATCATATCTATGTTTTTATACTAAACATGCAAATATTATGGTTTTATACAACATCAATATGTATCAAATATAAAATATCTTTTGAGAGTGTGTGTAATCTATGTTTTGATGCCAAAGCACAATTTAAATTTTCTTTAAACAAAGCATCAATGATAAAACAATCGCACGGCAATATATCACAGAATACCTCATTGAATGGGTAATTCGATTTTCAATCCACCTATGACTATATGGCCTTGTGATAAGTTTTAGCCATAATTACATAATTAATGAGAATATTAATTTACATGCAATAAATTAGATCATTAACGAAACCATGGCTTTGATACCATTTGTAGGGAGAAATAGTCTCCGAGGCATGCATATTTTTAAAAATTGATAACTATTATCATTGCGAAAATTAAAAGATTACATATTAATCTATCTAATATGCATCAAGATCATATCTTTGCCTATATATTCAGGATCGTTTGATCTAAAATATGCATATAAAAACATCAAGATCATATCTTGATCTTCAAGATGACTAGTCACACTATTATCTTGAAGCCTGCCTTAAGATCTAGGGATCAAATCACTTACCTTAAGAACAGTAGGTAAATCCTTATTGCTCTGCAGCCGTTCAATCGTCCGGCCTCTAGTATCGTCCACGCGAAGCCCCGAATGATCAGATTTCCGGGAGTGCTAGCTCGCGGAAAAATAGCTTTGCTGATCTTGAATCCTCTCACTTGAATCTTCCTCCAAGATCCACCAGGCTTCCGCTAACACCAGAATCACCAGGATTTTCTATTCTAACATTTAGAATTACAATCCATGACAATTTAGAATTACAATCCACGACAAATCGTGTATTGTTGTTCTATTTTTTGTTCTGTGTTCTCTGGTGAGGGAATGCCCTCTATTTATAGTCTCGATTTAGCCTTGACATTTAATTCTGACATTTAAGAATCCGTCGTTTGGTAAAAGCGAAGAGACGCAAAAGGCGCGGCGCTTGGTTTAATTCCGACGTTCGGAGAAAACCAAGGAGTCACGGCGTTTGGTTTAGTTCCGTCGTTCGGAGAAAACCAAAGAGACGAGGATAAATCGACGTTTGGTAAATAAATGTTATGCATTAAATTCTATCTCATGAGATGAGATTTTAGCCATCTCATCATATGAGATCTATATTCGAGAGGTTTGGGTTTGATCTGAATTTATTTGACTTAACCCACATAGATCATGGTCCAAGCCCAAATCAAATTTGGCTAGTCCTGAATCTATTTAAATTCAAATCAAGTCTAATTTCAAATCAATATTTGAAATTGACTTGTCCTTCTAATAGACTTAAACCAAATTGAATCTTATTCAATTGTACTTAACCCAATTGAGATAATTCAATCAATCAAATTGATTAATTAAATCATATACGATTCTCAATCGTTGATCAGCAAATAGATCATCCTAGGAAACTTCTATGCGTGTGACTCTCTAGGTTCGAACCTAAGCCGGTAGCATAGAAACAACTTTCTATACTAATCGATGTGCCCATC
The DNA here is from genome assembly GCA_900491605.1 of Calamus simplicifolius. Classification (NCBI taxonomy): domain Eukaryota; kingdom Viridiplantae; phylum Streptophyta; class Magnoliopsida; order Arecales; family Arecaceae; genus Calamus; species Calamus simplicifolius. Next base: position 7,051 of record UESW01004143.1, read on the forward strand.
TAGCAATGGAACCCGACGTCCGGATAGGTCGAAGAGTTGCCGAGCAAACTCCAAGAACCCTAAGAAACAGTTACCGTATAATTCATCCTCTTGACCACAAATGCTAAGGATGGCTTAAGAGCCTGTCAACTCTAAATAGCAAATCCATAAAGTGATTTCAACTTTAGTGATCATGTGACTTTCACATGAAGTGCCTTGGCCAAGGTCTTGCTAAATTGAAACACAAGCATTTCTCCTTTTAATGGGATAGGTCAAATTCCATCTTGATCCACAACTGACTACCACAAGTACTTGACTGCACCCAGTAACCTTTCGTAGCTGGATTAGAAATCCAGGTGGTCCGGCACCTAAGTACAATGAGTTGCTTGTAAGCCACTGGTTGTGATCTTCAGGTCTGAAGGATACTTATACCTATATCTTCTCGGATTAACTCTTGACAGCAGAGTATCCGAAAATGAGTCACGTTCGGTGAAATGTACTCCTACACTTTCACCTGTATGTCATACCAGTGTCTCTACACTCCTTGGTTAAGAGGATAACCAACAAATATGATATACAACGTCCTATAATTGATAGTACTATGGCCCTGTCATAGTATATCATTTGGTCGCGAACTCTTTTAAGGACCTTCTAAGATAAATCCTCCTTTATCATGAGGAAGATCCTAAGGGCTTCATTACTTTCAGGAGTATTAAGAAGATGTTCTTGTAATGAATAAACTGCCAAATAACTTTTATTAATATATCAATTTATATACAATTTACATCAGCACAATCATCAAATGATTGACTTTAGGATACAATTCCCAACACTCTGATCTCTCTTCTCTCCTGGATATGCTTTCTAGTCATCACTCTCTCCTTCGGCAGCAGGAGGTGTATTGGTGGCAGAGGTCCAGGTTTCAGTGGATTGCTGATGGGACCGTATACCAGATTCTTCCATCAGGCTACTCTTAAGCGGTGTGCCGCTAATAGGATTCAGAGGTTAGTTGATGATGAGGGGCATAGCCAGGAGGATATGCATTCTATCAGGGATCTGCTTCTCCACTTCTTCCAGTCTAGATGGCGGATTCCACTGTGATGGGGCCCCGGTTGCTCAGGTTCCTGACTCTAGGAAGGTTTCTTCTCAGGAGAACTTACTGCTTGTCAGGTCTATTACAGCGGATGAGATTAGGGAGGCACTTTGGGAGCTGGGACCAAATAAGGCCCCTGGGCCTGATGTTTCCCACCTTTCTTCTACCGGCACTACTGGGATATTGTTGGGCAGGAGGTGATTCATGCTATTCAATCTGTTTTCCAATCTAAACACATTCCTGCGGATTGGAATCAGACCTTAATTACTTTGATGCCCAAGCGCTCGGATGCATCCCTTCCGCAGCACTTTCGACCCATAAGTCTTTGCACTACTTTGTATAAGGTAAGTACTCGCCTTTTAGCTCGCCGTCTCAGTTCATGATTCCTCACCTCATTTCTGCTGAACATGGGGCGTTTATTAGAGGGCGTTCTATTTCAGATAACTTCCTTATTGCCCAGGAGTTTATGCATGATCTCCATAGAGCTTCGGCCAGTCGTTGTCTTATGCAGTTAAGCTTGATATGGAGAGAGCTTATGATAGACTGAGTTGGACCTTCTTGCACGCTCTCTTCAGGAGTTTGGATTTGATGGGTTGTTTATTGAGTGGATTATGGCTTGCATTCAGAAGCCTTATTTTTCTCTGATCATCAATGGGTGTCCGACTGAGTTCTTTCACTCCACTGTTGGGCTTTGGCAGGGATGCCCTTTATCCTCTTTGCTGTTTATTCTGGTGTGGATTTCACGTGCTTTCCATCATGCTCAAGTAGATGGGGATTGTTCCATTTAGGGCTGGATTAGAGGGTCCTTTGATCTCTCATCTTCTCTTCGCTGATGATTGTATACTCCTGGGTCAGACTTCCATTGATAATGCGGCTGCTTTCTATTCTATCATTCAGCGCTATTGTCAGGCTTTGGGTTAGAAGGTTAACTTTTTTAAGTCTTCTATATGTTTCAGCCCGAAGACCTCTAGGATCACCAGGGAAACCATTATCAACCTGTCGGGTATCACTATTCAGACTGACAGGTTTGTGTATTTGGGGATCCCTATAACGGGAAGACATCTCGGTGCTCTGACTATTATGAGCTGGAGAGGAGGGTTCGTCAGAGGATTGAGGGGTGGCAGGTCACTGGCCTATCGATGATGGCTCGGGTCATCATTATACGCTTGGTTCTTTCCTCTCTTCCCCTGTATCTTATGTCGAATGTGTTATTCCGATTACTTGCCTTAAGAGGATTGAGAGATGCTTTAGAGATTTTCTATGGGCTTCTATGCAAGAAGGTCACGGTATTTATCTTTTATCCTAGGACACGGTCTGTACGCCGATCCAAGAAGTGGTCTCGGGATTCAGTCTCTAATTGTTCGAAGGGATGCCCTTCTTGCCAGATATGCATCGAGATTCTCTTGGAGCTGCATTGTCTTTGGAGCACTCTGATGCATGCTAGATATGGTCAATGGATGTCTGCCTTGAACATCTGTCTGCCTCGGGGATGTTCTTTTTTTTGGAAGGAAGTCTGTCGGTTTGGTAAGACTATTCTGGGTAATGTCTCTTGATGATCGGAGATGGTTCATCGATTGATGTTAGTTGGGATACCTGGATTTTGATCTTCCTCTCTCTCGGTGGCCCTGTTCATCAGTATTGAGGCCCCTTTCAGCTTAAGGGTCAAGGATTTGATTTCATTAGATCCCCTGCTTGGCATATCCCCTCGGTGACCCGATTCTTTGGAGTGGAGCTTTCTAGGCGGATCCTCTCCATGCCTCTTACTCCTGGCCGATTATCTGATTCTAGGCTCTGGCAGAGATCCTGTCTCTTCAGGGCTCCTATCAGGGATTTGATGGAGATCTTTAGCCCTGTGTCCCAGCGATCGGAGGATGCGGCGTGAATTTGGAAGCTTCCACTCTTCCCAGGATTCAACTTTTTATTTGGAAGCTTCTATGGGATTGTCTTCCAACATGTGTCCTCTCTTGGAGGGGTTTGGCTATTCAGCCGATTTGTCCCTTCTGTAGACTGGAGGAGGAGTCTACAGAGCATGCTATTTTTATCTGTCCTAGAGCTAGACGGATATGGTTTATGATGGGTTATTCCGATAGGTTGGATGTGTTGGGCTCCCCTCGATCCTCTTTCCTTCTTGATCTCCGCAGGGATTCTCGGTAGAAGAGTAGTCTTTGGGCTGCCACGGCTTGTCAGATTTGGCTGTCCAGGAACCAGCTTATTTTCACAGATGATTCCATTACTGCTCTCAGGATTGTCCGAAGATTAGATCTTTGGTTGCGGACTATGCCCGTGTTGGTTCTATCGCCTCTGGCCTCTGGGGATCCCTAGCTGCTTCGGCAGCAAACCGGCATACGGTTTTCATCTCTTGGGAGCCCCTCTAGAGTTCGTCAAAATCAACTTTGATGGAAGTGTCCGTGGTAGAGCTGCTGGTTCTGCTTTTGTCATCATGGTCATCATGGTGACTTGTTGGCTGCTGAGGTTTTGGTACTTTTGACTTCTCTGTCTCTATGTCTGAGCTTTATGCGGCTTGGGCTGGTATTTCTTATGCTGCTGGACTCTTCATGCCAAGCGGCTTTTGATTGAGGGTGATTCCATGTCGGTCATATCTTGGCTGCAGAAAGTGAATTGCCCTCTTGGTACTGCAAATCCGATTCTTACGGACATTTGGACTATCCTGCGAGAGATTGACTGTGCCAGATCCGTCATATTTATCGTGAAGCCAATTCGATGGCAGACTGGATAGCGACTTTAGTGGCTCAGCATGCTGATCATGGTTATAAAAGCCGGATAACCCTGTTTCTTTTTATTATAGTCAATTTTATATTAAATTTATTTGGACTGATCGCACGAGACTTGTAAAAAAAAAAAAAATATATGGCGACAAAAGACACCCCTCCTGCCGAAGGCAAGTCATCAATGACAAAATAAAAAGTCGGGCGACTGCACAGAGGTAACGTGCTGTGCTGTGCTGTGCTGTTTTTTTTCACGGATTCCATGGAGTGGAGCAGATGTCGATTTGCGAGAAACGTGCTCTACTTTGCTTCAATAGACTTCATTCAAAACAAACGTTTAACCGATTGAGAGAGAGTATGTAAACCATGACGAGACGAGGAGGGCTCATGATCATGATACCTACCACATATATCATTTAATCATACCAAATGTCTGAAAAATAATTGGGCATCGTAAACTTGAATCGATCCTCATCTTGCACAGGATCACCACAAAGCTCATCTTGAAGCTCTATTATAAGAACTACCATGTAGGACTCTTGGTACAAGAAGAACATCACAATAATTCATATATATATATATATATATATATATATATATATATATATATATATATATATATATATATATATATGACAACAATATGAAATTTCAACATTATTATCTTCGTAAAGCCTGCTGGGGAAAGAACTGCCTCAGCAACAAGTACTACAAGGCTATCAGGAAACTTTATCACCTAAAATTGTAATATTTCCGGCATGACCACAATCCATATCTAAATTCCCCCTGCTATCTGCTTACCAATTGATTTTAAGGCCGCTGCATGCTTCCTGCTACCTGACGCAGGCTATCCACACAAGGAACTAGCAGTAGCTACAATTCATAGCATCACAGACAATAGGAATGGGAGACTTGTTCACAAAAAACATGCGATTAGCTGATGAATAGGAATCCACGATATTAATTTCAACATTACATCTTAGTCCAAACACAAACCACCACCAATATTAAACTCTCATCACTGAAGAACTTCCATTGCTAAACTGCAAAGCACAAAGCACAAAAATGCCAGCCCAAAATCCCTGGTGTCAATCTAGAGCAACATTGTTTGCCATGGCATGGCAATCCCACAAAGTGAGATTTTCGGATTGCAATTCTATGTAGTGCCATCAATGCCCATCAGATTTCTGGTAAAGTTATCGAATGCATTCTTTGGTGAGATAGAACCAATGAAAATCAGCTATCTTAATAAATTATGTCTCAGAATCCGAATCTAAATCCATTGTATAAAGAACTCTTTTTTTTTTTTTTTTTCAAGTGGCAAGATGCAAAACTTCTTTTGTGCATGATGTGCTTCAACGTGACGTAATTTGCATTACCTTTCGTTTCACCCTTTGGGTTCACAATAACCCCAGCATTATCTGCAGAATTGGTAAAGAAATGTAATAATCAGAAACTTGCCAAAACCACAAAGACTAAAGACAATTTTCAACCGTAGAATTCTAAGAGATTCTAAACACTGCTCCACAGCTACTGATTCAACCCAATTGGGATTTTGTTATACTAAAAGTTTAAATGAAAGATTCTATTCTAATAAAATACCATGTGAGTAACTCATGGACATTCAATATATTACAGAATGATGAATTCATTACATGATAATACATTACATACAAGAGACTGCAATGTTCTTTGGCACTCAAAAACCTGATACAGAGTATGGTCCTGCAGAATATGACGCAAAGGCATTAAAAACATCTAACATTTGCATTAAACACAGATATTGCATGAAATTCCAGGAAAAACAGGCCTAAGTTTAAGGAATATCCAGCTCTTGGATTATAATATGTTTTCCTAATTAACTCTGGGCAAACAATCAAGATCCTAAAAAAAATGCAGCCAGTATAACATGGTAAATAAAATACAAAGAATGTCGTGGTAATCTCAATTGCACGTATATTATACCTCTGTTGCCGTCAAATCACGTTCCTCGAACATCGGATAACGGAGAGGGTCCGAAGGGTCACCGGGACGGCGAGGGAATCTTTTAGTGCCTCCTCCTTAACGAAATTCTTGCAAGAAAGTCTCCGAGTATCGGTTGCACCGGTGGGGACCCTCCGATGCTCAATAAGCAACTTGGAAAACAGTCTAGAAAGAGCTCAAGGAATTAGCAAGAGAACTTTCAGCCCTCTTCTCTCGTTGTGAGCGAAGGTTCTTATACCTGTCCGAAGGTCCCTTTTATCCGCTTTTGGAAGGTGGTTGATTCTGAGACGTTATTATCTGATAGTGAACAGGCGGTAAGATTGACAAGGACATGTCGCAACAAATATTGAGCATGTCAGAGGTGTTCCGTCCTGCCAGATGCGGCGCCACAGATGATAGGTGGGCCTAGTCATGTTAGGCATGTGTCATAATGGGTAATGGCCACACGTGGTTGCAGATAGTTAGTGGGCCACGTGGTGGTTGCAGGTGGCTGTGGGCCACATGGCGGTTGCAGTCGAGGCTGAGGGAGCCTTGGGGCCCGAGGCTGAGGGGGCCTTGAAGTCCGAGGCCGAAGGGACCTGGAGTCCGAGGCCGAGGGAACCTTGGGGCCCGAGGCCGAGGGGGTCTGGGGTCCGAGGCCGAGGGGGACCTGGAGTTTGAGGCCGATGGGACCTTGGAGTCGAGGCCAAGGGGACCTGGAGTTCTAGGTTCCGTCAGTCTCCTATTAGCCTTAACGTGGCTTGATCAACCACATAAGATGCCCCCCACCCCTAAGACGATGTGGGTCCACTCTTCGCCTGATGAAAGAGGCGCGAAACCTCCAAGTGGCTGATCCGATGCATTGCCAATCATAGAGGGGCACGTGTCCTCGGAAGCATAGACTCTTCAACACAGATGGTAAGGGGAGTTGTAACGCCTCCGCTCCGATCAATCCACACCGTCGTTCCGTGAAGATCCTTCTTGAAATGGGAAAGTCCTTTCGAAGCTCATGGAAAGGCCACCGCCATTATTGTCATCATTGTGCTGACGTTATCGATGTCCCATGACTGGCTATAAACAGCGTACTCTGCGCATTGGATGTTGGTCGAGGCAACTTCGCCAATAGTGGGCGTGCACATGGCTTGCTGGACCAGGCATGACGATTCGAAAATGATGTAAAGCAAGAGGGGCCTTGGACCTGATACTTTGCTTCTGAGACCTTCATCTTCGTCCTCAAGCCCGTACCTTGCCCGAGCCTCTCTCTCCTGAACCTTGCTGCTTCCCTTGCCGTTCTTCCTCTTTTGCCCAGATTAGTCCTTCCGATCCTTCCCTATTTTTCTTCATCATGACTTCTTCTTCTTCTTCTTCTTGGTCATCTTCTGCCCTACTCGAGGATTGTTTGTCCTCCTCGCGGGTGCGAGCTTCCTCATCCCCCACACCTGTGTGGTCTTTCTCTTCTTTTTCTTCCTTTGAGGATCTTGTTCCTCTATCTCAGCGGCGGATCAGGTCTTTTAGTGCTTTGCTCCGGCTCAGGTCCTACAAGAAGTCTCGGAGGCCGATAATTTCGGCGGGGACCTCCGACGCTCAAATAAGTGAATTGGGTAACAATGGTAAACTTGAGAGAAAGTTTTCAAGAAACTTAGAGTTCTAGAGTTCTCTATAAATGAGTATGAGTTGTTGTTCTTGTACCTGGGTGGGGGTCCCTCTTACCCCTTTATGGATAACTGTTGGTCCCAAGGTGCTATCACCTGGCAGGGAATGAATGGTTAGGCCAACAACAATGAGGCGTGCCATCCTCGTGGCATGTAAGGACTGACAAAATGCTCCTTGTCTGGCATAGGCAGCCGCAGGTGGCTGCAGCCGGTTGATGGGCAAAGTCTTGTCAGATGTGGTGGCCGCAGATGGTTGGTGGGCCAGGTCTTGTCAGACGTGGTGGCCACAGATGGTTCATGGGCCAAGCTTGTCAAACGTATGGCCGCAAGCGATTGATGGGCCAGGTCTTGTCAGACGTGGTGGCCGCAGATAGTTGGTGGGCCATGTGAGCGTACTCATTGGTGATCCCATGGGGGGGCCGACTCTGGAGTTAGCGCCGAGATCAACTCTGGCGTCGGTGCCGACTCTGACGGTCGAGGCCGGTTCTGGCGTCGGTGTCGACTCTGATGTCGGTGCCAAGACCGACTATGGTATTGGTACCGACTTTGGAGGCCGAGACCGACTCTGGCGTCGGTGCCAAGATCGACTCTGATGTCGATGCCAACTTGGAGACCGAGACCGACTTTGGCGTCGGTGCCGAGATCGATTATGGTGCCGGTGCCGACTCTGAAGGCCGATGCCAACTTTGGCGTCAGTGCTGAGGCCAACTCTAGGATCGGTACCGATGCTGGATATGACATGTTGGCTAGCTCTGTCAGCTAATTTTGTTCATTAACTTGCGGCTTGATTAGCCGCATCATCTTTCATTTAATGAAAAGTTTAATTAACTCGGAATAAATTCAAAATCAGAATAATAGTTATGCCCTAAAATAAGAAAGCAGAGAATCTGAAAGGCAGCATGCGGTTGAAATACTGCTGATTCTATAATCTCGTCCAATCCTACCTACAAAGCCAAGCTTTAAGGCAGCAGCGTGATGACTTCGTGCGAGCATCATCTTTCTTGTGGCTTCTTTAACTTTATATCTAAAAGCAAAGATAAAGAAGCTCGCTCGAATTGAATCATACCGAACTCGGAGGTCATTGGCGAGAGTTCCAAACCGAGGACGAGGAGTGTTTCTTTATTTATTTTTACGAGAACGTTACAGCGTACAGACTTTCATGCCACATGTGGAGTAAAGAATTGGGTTTGTCGATTCAAGTTTTTACGATCCAAATCTTTTTTTATTATTATTTTCCTTTCAAACCTTGGAATCCAGTCTAACGTTTCAAACGTCACCGTAAATCTTGAGCAGCTCCAGCAAATTATACCTTTAATCATTGATTTTTTTACTTAAAATTTATTTTAATTTTCAAACTTTTACTTGTTATCACCTAATTCCTTATATTGTAAAAATATTATATTTTTGATATTTTATTATGTAAAATTAGTTATAATTAATAAAATAACTAATATACGATTCTAATTTATATAAATGAACCGGTTGATAATTAAGACAATGCACCAACTATTTTTAATAATATTAAATAAAACATAAAAAATATAAATTTTTTAACTATAATAATTAAAAATTTGATAATTAAAATAGATTTTAAGTAAAAAATTAAGTGTTAAAAGTTTATTTTTACCCTAAATTAATGGTGGTAGGCCAATTCTAGCCACGTGCTAGCACGGGCCATGGGAGATCTTTCCGTCAACGCACAGCGCACCCCGATCTTTCCTTGGATTCCTTTTGACTTGCACTGACCTACTCACAGCATTTACTAACACTTCGAAAGGCATATAATATTGTGTTGTCCCGCGTATGACTTTTTTTTTCCCTCGCTCCCGCCTCCTCCACGGCTGGCAAGTAGGGATCTAGCTTGACACGCTCGCCATCTCACATGACCAATTTTTTAAAGTATTTATAGACCAAGGAACCAACAAGGAAAAGGAAGCTTATCAACATATTCTCGATATAAGACGACATCTCCGATCGTTTTAATGTGATTAAAATCGGATCAGTCGGTCAGCATTAATGGATTGCTATCATGGCCCTGCCCAAGATGTCGCCGACCAGCGGTGCAGGGTTTAATTTATATAGTTTGGAAATTACAAAGACTCAAAGAGGCAGCAGCGTTGCGTCTGATCCGCCTCGAATCTAATCCAATGCCACGCTCCCATGATCTCATCCTCTCTCTTTTGGCTATATTTTTCCTGGCCGCCGGCAACGCCGACTCCACGTCGCAGGGCATCAGCCCATGCTCTATTCCTCTCTCTCCACAACTGCAGGGGGCATGGATTCGCCGCTGAATCACAAGTTTGCCACTCTACCGTCCAAATTTGACTCCCCCTTAAAATTCTCAATGGGAAAATCATGTAAATTCTCAAAGTAAAAAGAAAAAGAAAAGATAAAAGGACCGCACGAGAGATTCGTTTGGTGAAAAGAGAGGTTGAGTAGGTCGTTTCTGGTTTACACCTGCTGTCGTCAAGACATCCTGATGGGTCAGTTAATCTCATAAAAATAATTTTTTTTTTTACATTCGATGACCTCAAAGGCCGACACCCAACGGTCCCAAAGGCCGATATCTTCAAGATCGATGGCTCAAGACAGACGGCTCCAAGACCGACGGCCCCAAAGACCGATACCCAACGGCACCTTCAAGATCGGCACCTTCAAGACCGATCGCCCCAAAGGTCAACAGCTCCAAGCCCGACGGCCCCCAAAGGCCGACATCCGACGGCCCCAAAGGCCGACATCTCCAAGACCGACGGCTCCAAGACCGACGGCCCCAAAGGCCGACATCCGACGGCCCCAAAGGCCGACATCTCCAAGACCGATGGCTCAAGACCGACGGCTCCAAGCCTAACGGCCCCCAAAGGCCGATACCCGACGGCCCCAAAGGCCGACATCTCCAAGATCGACGGCTCCAAGACCGACGGCCCCAAAGGCCGACACCAGTCGGCCCCAAAGGCCGACACATCCAAGACCGGCGCCTCCAAGGCCGGCACCTCGAAGACAGTCGGCCCCAAAGGCCGACACCTACCAAGATCGGTGCCTCCAAGACAGTCGGCCCAAAGGCCGACACCTACCAAGACCGGCGCCTCCAAGGCCGGCACCTCAAAGACAGTAGGCCCCAAAGGCCGACACATACCAAGACCGGCGCCTCCAAGGCCGGCACCTCCAAGACAGTCGGCCCCAAAGGCCGACACTCCCTAGCCGGCCCCGGCCTCTTCAGGCCAGGCAGCCCCGGCACGTTTCTAGCTGGCCCCGGCCTTTCCAAGCCAGGCGGCCCCGGCACGTCCGTAGCCGGCCCTGGCCTCTCCAAGCTAAGCGGCCCGGCACCTTCCTAACCGGCCCCTACTTCTCCAAGCTAGGCGGCCCCGGATCTTCCTAGCCGGCCCCACCTGATCCAAGTCGGCCCCGACGCTTCCATCCCAGCCGGTCCCGCCTGATCCAAGTCGGCCCCGGCGCTTCCATCGCAGCCGGCCCCGCCTGATCCAAGTCGGCCCCGATGCTTCAATCCCAGCCGGCCACGACACCTCTCAGCCGGCCCAGGCGCTTCCTTCCCAGCCGGTCCTGCCTGATCCATCCCAGGCGGCCCCGGTGTCTCCTGTCCCGTCGAGTCGGCCAAGGCCGTCCCGACTCGGCCCCGGCGTCTCCAGTCCCACGAGTCGGCCAAGGCCATCCCCGGCCTTCCCGACTCGATCCCGGCGTCTTCAGTCCACCGAGTCGGCCAAGGCCATCACTGGCCGGCCCGACTCGGCCCCGGCGTCTCCGGTCCCGCCGAGTCGGCCAAGGCCATCCCCGGCCTTCCCGACTCGGCCCCGGCATCTCCAGTCCACCGAGTCGGCCAAGGCCATCCCGGCCGGCCCGACTCGGTCCTGGCGTCTCCAGCTCCACCGACCTGACACTTCCCCCGGAGTCTCCAGTTCCGTCAAGTCGGCCAAGGCCATCCCGGCCGGCCCGACTTGGCCCCGGCACCTCCAAGTCCGTCAACCCCGCCCCGGCACTGTCTTGCCAGCGGGATCGGCCCCAACCATCTCGGGTCGACCCGGCTCGGCCCTGACAAGTCGGGATCTCCCATTTCCTGCCAGATCAGCCCCAGCGGCTCAAGAAACCGCCTCTCTGACGCGCGCCGCCGACAGTGCCTGATGCGTGCCGCCCCAACAGCCCCGCCGGCTGATGGACGTAGCCCACTGACCAGCCCAGATTCATACAAGGGCTCAGCAGATCTTCTGACTCAAGCAATCCCACGTGATCGTGCCAGAATCAACCCTATAAAAAGGTGAATCCACACACCAATAGGTACGCGCGATAACCCCAAAAAATCGTCATCTCAACTCTCAAAGGAATTCCTTCTCCCTGAGAGCCCCTTTTTTCCACACAAAACAGGGCTCACTCGAGCCCTTCTTCAGCTGTGACCTCAGTCACTAACTTGACCGTCGGAGGGTCCCGCCGGAGCCCTCTCCGGCCCCGGGACTTCCTTGCAGGCAACCTGGAGGCGAGGATTCGAGGAGCGCCTCCGTTCCCGACGTCTAGGGAAGGTGATCGAGCGTCATCACATCCCTTTGATCATCAGCGAGCGTTCGATCATTTTTTTTAAATTGATCAATTTTTTTTTTATAAACTTCACTCAATCAAGAATCTGCCAAAAAAAAAAATTAGGC
>UESW01004143.1:19604-38381 GCA_900491605.1 Calamus simplicifolius
TTTAGTGGGCACTAAGATCTACATAGACTACATACAGGCCCAAGTGAAGCTTGGCCACCCATATGCATCTAAGAGTAGGTTCAAAACCAATTATTTTCCAAAACAATTCTTAGTATTCAGTTTTGCCCAATGTACCTCTTCAGCAGGCATGGAGTGCCTCCACTGAAAGTTCTGGTTAGGTCCAACCATTAAATGTATAATCAGTGTAACCTATCAATAGACAACCAAGCCCGAGTGAAGCTCGGCTCAGCTGACTGTCTATTTAATAGTTACGCTAACTTATCATATAATGAATGATAATTTCGATGGTTGACAAGCACCAGCATGGAGTGCCTCCAATGATTATTAAGACATCGGACTCATTATCACCCACCTTAATGGGAGGCTATGATCTAGTTATCATATAACTATTTCATTTTAAGGACCTAATAATTTAGAGGATTTTATAATTTGAAGACAAATTAACTAATCAAGTTCTCCCACTGAATGTATGAAATGGGTAGAATGAAACAAGATTAAGTCAGGTTAAGTGGCACCTAAATCAGTCAGACTGATTTCCTTACAGGCATGGGTCAACCCGAATCAGATAAATGATTTGAATCATAAATGGTTCACCACATTGACCAGGTGAGTAAGATCGATGGGGGGATATGCCATTAACTCGTTAAAGACGCATCAATACGAGTAGCTCCCAATTAAAAACCATTCGATCGTTGATCCTAGAGCAACTTACCAACTCACCTTGACATCATATGGTCAACCAATTCTGATTTGACCATCTAAGAGATTCATGCTCAACCACGGAGCCTAATCTACTTCCATTTGGTTTAATCAAAGAGAAGGACATGATCAACTACAACTATTGTTTGATTTAGAGTATTCTTAACCTAATCTAATTAGATTTGTTCAAATACTCTTTTAGTCCAGTTGATTTAAACCTTAGGGTCTAACCCCTTATGGATCCGATTTAGCTAACCCAAAAGATTAAATATATTTCATGTTTACATGTCATATATTTCAATCAAGCATCACATGTATTATGTTACTACTCATAATTCCTATATTTAGATCATATCTAAAGAGATTATGAATTAACATTTGACATTCAAATTAGACTCTCATAAATATTTGTATGTTTCATAACATAGACATCATGCCATCATATATCATATCTATGTTTTATACTAAACATGCAATATCATGCTTTTATACAACATCAATATGTATCAAATATAAAACATCTTTTGAGAGTACGTAATCTATGTTTTGATGCATAAGCTCAATTTAAATTATCTTTGGATGAGCATCAATGATAAAACAATAGCACGGCAATATGTCACAGAATACCTCATTGAATGGGTAATTTGGATTTTCAATCCATCTGTGACCATATAGCCTTGCGATTAGTTTTAGCCATAATTACACAATCAATAAGAACATTAATTTATATGCAATAAATTAGATCAATAAGAAACCATTGCTCTGATACCATTTGTTACTCGGTCATGGGTACCTCCATGTCACCTAACAAATGTATCTATCAGACTAGCTGGCTACCGTCTCGATCGGTACACCAACACCAATGGGCGAAGAGTCTGGCTTCGGTGACACGGTCATCAGCGAGAGTTCCCATTGATGCTCTACCTGCAGTAACCCATGCAGGTCAACTAGCTCTGATACCATTTGTTGGGAGAGTTAATCCCCGAGGCATGCATATTTTAAAATTGATAACAATTATCAATACGGAAATTTAAAGATTACATATTAATCTTTCTAACATGCATCAAGATTATATATTGCCTTATATTATAAGATCGTTTGATCTAAGTATTGCATATAAATTAAATAATTAAGATCATATCTTAATTTTCAAGATGAGAAGTCATACTACTCATCTTGAAGCCTGCCTTAAGATCTAAGGATCAAATCACTCACCTTAAGAACAGTAGAAAAATCCTTTGTGCTCTGCAGCTGTTCAATCGTCCGGCCTCTAGTATTGTCCACGCGAAGCCCCCGAATAATCGGATTCCCGGGAGTGCTAGCTCGCGAAAAATAATTTTGCTGATTGAATTCTTCCACTTGAATTTTCCTCCAAGATCCACCAAGCTTTTGCTAACACTAAAATCACACAAGAATTTTCTGTTCTAACTCTTAGAACTGTAACACTTGGTTCTAACTTTTTAGAATTTTTGATATCTTTTGATCTTGTGTTATATTATTTGGTGAGGGATGTCCTCTATTTATAGTTTCATATTAGCCAGCCTATTGAATTCTAACATTTAGAATTCCGCTATTTTTGTGAAAACCAAAGAGACATATTAAATTCACACACTTATCAATGCATGAAGAGTTGTGTAGAGTGCTCTTCCAAAAAGGCACATTAATTCATACGCTTGTCGGAGAGTTGTGTGGAGTGCTCTTCCAAAGAGGCACATTAATTCATACACTTGTCAATGCCGGAGAGTTGTGTGGAGTGCTCTTCCAAAGAGGTACATTAATTCACACACTTGTCAATGCACGAAGAGTTGTGTGGAGTGCTCTTCCAAAGAGGCACCTTTTAGCAAAATTTATTTCTTGAACTTGGGAATCATTTGAAGAAGACTAAAAGTTTAAATTAAATTCTGCATGAGAATTTAATTTCTCATGAGATGAGAGTTTAGTTATCTCATCATGTGAGAAAACCTTTTTCACACATGGGGTTTGAATTTTTGTTTTAAGCTAATTTGAATTTATTGGATTAAACCAATATAGATCATGGTCCTAGCCCAAATCAAATTGGCTAATCCTGAATCTATTTAAATCCAAATCAAATCTAATTTCAAATCAATATTGAAATTGATTTGTCCTTCTAGTAGATTTAAACCAAATTGAATCTTATTCACTTGTACTTAATCCAATTAAGATAATTCAATCAATCAAATTGATTAATTAAATCATATACGATTCTCAATCGTTGATCAGCAAATAGATCATCCTAGGAAACTTCTATGCGTGTGACTCTCTAGGTTCGAACCTAAGCTACTAGCATAGAAATAATTTTCTATACTAATCGATGTGCCCATCTAGCAATGGAACCCGACGTCCGGATAGGTCGAAGAGTTGCCGAGCAAACTCCAAGAATCCTAAGAAACAGTTACCGTATAATTCATCCTCTTAACCACAAATGCTAAGGATGGCTTAAGAGCCTGTCAACTCTAAACAGTAAATCCATAAAGTGATTTTAATTTTAGTGATCATGTGACTTTCACATGAAGTGCCTTGGCCAAGGTCTTGCTAAATTGAAACACAAGCATTTCTCCTTTTAACGGAATAGGTCAAATTCCATCTTGATCCACAACTGACTACCACAAGTACTTGACTGCACCCAGTAACCTTTCGTAGCTAGATTAGAAATCCAGGTGGTCCGGCACCTAAGTGCAATGAGTTTCTTGTAAGCCACTGGTTGTGATCTTCAGGTCTGAAGGATACTTATACCTATATCTTCTCGGATTAACTCTTGACAGTAGAGTATCCGGAAATGAGTCACGTTCGGTGAAATGTACTCCTACACATTCACCTGTATGTCATACCAGTGTCTCTACACTCCTTAGTTAAGAGGACAACCAACAAATATGATATACAACGTCCTATAATTGATAGTACTATGGCCCTGTCATAGTATATCATTTGGTTGCGAACTCTTTTAAGGACCTTCAAAGATAAATCCTCCTTTATCGTGAAGGAAGATCCTGAGGGCTTCATTACTATTAGGAGTTTTAAGAAGATGTTCTTGTAATGAATAAATTGCTAAATAACTTTTATTAATATATCAATTTATATACAATTTACATCAGCACAATCATCAAATGATTGGCTTTAGGATACATTCCCAACAAACTCCCACTTAGCCTAAAGCCACTCATTACAGTATCTAATACCCATCTTCAATTTATAGTCATCAAACTCCTTGATGCTGAGTGCTTTAGTAAATGGGTCACCTAGGTTTTCCTTTCCATCAATCTTCTGAAGATTTATGTCACCTCGGTCTATAATCTCTCGTATAAGATGAAACCGATGCAGTATATGCTTGGTGCGCTGATGTGCTCGCGGTTCCTTTGCTTGAGCTATGGCACCAGTACTGTCACTGTACAACAGGACTGGTCCATCTATGGAAGGTGCCACTTCAAGCTCGGAGATAAACTTTCGCAGCCACACAGCTTCTTTCGCAGCATTTGATGCAGCGATGTACTCTGCCTCGCACATCGAATCTACCACTGTATGTTGCTTGGAACTTTTCCAGCAAACAGCTTCACCATTTAGGATAAACACGAAACCCGATACACTTTTGCTATCATCATGATCTGATTGGAAACTGGAATCAGTATATCCAACAAGTTTCAAATCAGACTCTCCATAGACTAACCACTGGTCCTTAGTATTTCTCAAATACTTAAGGATTGTCTTAACAACTTGCCAGTGTTTTTCTCCTAGATCAGATTGGTATCTACTCACTACTCCTAGTGAGTATGCCACATCTGGTCTTGTACATGTCATGGTGTACATAATCAATCCTACTGCCGAAGCATATGGAATTCGACTCATACGTTCTCTTTCATTAGGAGTTGTCGGATAATCCTTCTTAGAAAGATGAATTCCATGGCCTATCGGAAGATAGCCTTTCTTGGAATTCTCCATGCTAAACCTCTTTAGCACTGTGTCAATGTACGTAGATTGGGATAAACCAAGCATCCTCTTAGATCTATCTCTATAGATCTTCATCCCGAGGATGTATGATGCTTCTCCCAGATCTTTCATGGAGAATTGTGATGATAACCATGTCTTTATTCCTTGTAATGCAGGGACATCATTCCCGATTAAGAGAATGTCATCCACATATAATATAAGAAATACAATAACGGAACTGTTAGCCCATTTATAAATGCAAGGTTCTTCTTTATTCTTAATAAAGCAATAAGATTTGATCACTTTATCAAATCGTATGTTCCAACTCCTAGATACTTGCTTAAGTTCATAAATAGACATCGAACCAGCAATCTGCAATCTCTCTTCTCGAGTTCTTGAAGCCATGGTGACGATCCGTACGAAGGGAGTCTCTGCCACTTGCGCTGGGGGGCAGTGCCGAGGAGCCGGTCCACCTGTGGAGGTCCCTCCAGCTCTCGCGGCCAGCACTCCGGCGCCGCTGCATCCCTAGGAGGCTGGACCTTCCGCTCCTCTGACCGATGTCCCAGCACCTCCTTTGTAGCAGCTCCAAGAAGATCGATTCACCGCCCTAGCCATGCAATTCCAGTCTCTGGCGGCGGCGATTCAAGGCCTGCAGCACCAACAGGCGGCCGCGCAGCAGCCGGAGCCAAACCCATCAGTCCCAGGGGTGGTGCAACCTAGCCAGCATTCCTCTCGAGGAGATCACCGGTGCCGGGGGATCGCCACCATCAAGCTCCGCCCAAGCCTCATTACCGGGAAGCTTCTAAGAGACACCAGTCGCCCTCCCGCCATGCCAGTGTCTCTCCTAAGCAGCGGCACGGGAAGGAGGTGGAGCGCCCCCGCCGGCATTGCCGTCCCCGTTCTCCATCCTCTGAATCTTTTGGGAAGGGGTCTTTTGATGGTCGGATGGCCCGTCGAGCCGAGCGTCGACTCGATGAGTATAACCAGAGGTTGGAGGAACTTAGCCGTCGAATCACCCACCTACCAGAGGCGGACTACAATAGTCGGCCTCCATTATCTCGCCGCATCATGGAAGAGCCCATCTCCTCCCGGTTTCGCCTTCCCTAGCTAGATCCTTACAACTGGACCACAGACCCCTTGGACCACCTGAAAAGTTATAAAGTTCTCATGCAAGTCCAGGGGGCCACCGACTCACTCATGTGCATCGCCTTCCCAGACACCCTGAAGAAGGCCGCCCATGCTTGGTACTCCCGCCTGCCACCACGGAGCATTGATTCCTTCCGCCAGTTGGAGAGGGCTTTCTTGGCCCATTTTGATGCCTGCCGGAAGATCCCAAGGGTAGCAGATAGCCTCTTCGCCGTCCAGCAGAAGAGCGGTGAGTTCCTACAGGATTATGTCGCTCGATTCAAGGAGACGGCCCTGGAGGTCTACAATCTTGAAGACTCGGTGGCCACTTTGAACTTGAAGCGAGGGCTTCGCCCGTCTCACTTCGCGTACTCCCTCGACAAGAAGCCACCCGGCTCCTACGCCGAGCTCTTAACCCGGGCCCAGAAGTACATTCGAGCTGACGAGGCCAACTTCTCCCGACGCAAGGCTGGCGGGAGCATCCCCAAGAAACTGGCCCGACCGGAACCTGCCGAAGCTCGGCCCAGAAGACCTGAGCCTCCTTGATGGCCAGACAACCGTCCCTGAGCCCCTGCACCAAGAGATGGACCCTACACCCCACTGCTCGCCCCGATATCTCAGATCTTGCTCGAGATTGAAGGGGAGTCTTATCTTCAGCGCCCTCCTCCAATGAACCAGAAGATCCCTCGCAACAAGAACCTCTATTGTCGCTACCACTGGGATTATGGTCATGATACTGACGAGTGTCACCAGCTGAAGAAGGCTATCGAAGATCTTATCCAGCGGGGCCACCTGGGAAAGTTCATCCAGAGGAACAACCCGGGAGCTCCTGGTCCGTCAGCGCCCCCGCCGCCGATGATCGACAATGCCCCAACAGAGAAGACGGTGGCAATGATTTCCTGGGAGGCAGGAGGCCCGCCGAAGAGGCCGAGAGGGGAGGGGGAGTTGGATTCTGTAATTCCTTTCTTTAAAAAGGACTTAGAGGAGGTAGTAAACAAAAATGATGACAGCGTCGTCATATCCATGACGATCGCTAAACATCCTGTAAAGAGAATTCTAGTTGATAGTGGGAGCTCTATGGATGTTTTGAACTATGACGCTTTTTTCGTATGAACCTGTCACCTGATCTACTCTGGCCCATCGCCATGCCCCTGATAGGGTTTACTGGAGATTCTATGAAAGTCGAGGGAGAGGTCACTCTCCCTATGATGGCTGGCACAGTACCGTGTCAAAGTACGGTTTTCATGAAGTTTTTGATGGTTTGTGTGCCCCTTGCCTACAATGTGATCCTCAGGAGGCCTGAGCTCAATCTTTTGGATGCTGTCATATCCACTAAGAGGCTCCTCATGAGGTTTCCTACCAGCGAAGGAGTCGGGAAGATGCGGGGAAAGCAGAATCCACCTTCACTTTGCTACCATATGGCCCCTAGTCCGCAGGGGGCGGCACCCGCACCGGTACCTGAGGCGCTGGATCCTCGAGACCTGGAGAGAAGAGGAGAGCTGGCCGAGCGCTTGCTTACTTTCCCCCTCGGGAAGGACCCAACAAGAACAGTCCGGATTGGAGCCCTACTCCCGGAGGAGGCTCGTGACCGACTCCTCACCTTTCTGCGAGCTAATGCGGATGTCTTCGCCTGGTCGGCGTCCGATATGCCAGGAATTTCAGAAGAGGTGATTACCCACCAACTTAACATTCGGGCGGAGTGCCGACCTATCCGGCAGAAGAAAAGGAGTTTCGCCCTCGATCGGTAAAAAGCTGTGGATGAGGAGGTGCGAAAGCTACTGGCAGCCAGTCATATCCGCGAGGTGCACTACCCGGACTGGCTGGCGAATGTCGTGATGGTTTGCAAATCCAGTGGAAGTTGAAGGATGTACGTAGACTTCACCGACCTTAACAAGGCATGCCCCAAAGACAGCTTCCCGTTACCCCGGATCGACCAGCTAGTGGACGTTACATCCGGGCATGAGACCCTCAGTTTCATGGACGCATTCTCGGGGTACAATCAGATCAGAATGAACCCGGCAGATGAAGAAGCCACCTCTTTTATTACAGAGAAGGGGATTTACTGCTACAAGGTGATGTTGTTTGGGCTGAAGAATGCCGGCGCCATCTATCAAAGGTTGATGAATAAGGTCTTTGAGGACCAGATAAAGCGTAACATGGAGGTGTACGTGGATGATATGCTGACCAAGAGCACCAGTGCTGCTGACCATGTCGCCGACCTCGAGGAGACCTTCAACAACCTGCGCCGGTATCGGATGAAGCTTAACCCCCGCAAGTGTGCCTTTGGAGTGGCGGCAGGCAAGTTTCTGGGCTTCATGGTAACCCAGCGGGGGATTGAAGCCAACCCTGACAAGATCAGGGCTATCTTGGATATGAGGCCCCCGACTAATAAGAAGGAGGTGCAACGCCTAATCGGGAGGGTGGCGGCTTTGAGTCACTTCATGTCAAGGTCGGCAGAAAGGTGCCTGCCCTTCTTTAAGGTGCTGCGCAAGGTCAACAGCTTCGAGTGGACAAAGGAGTGTCAGGATGCTTTCGAGGAGTTGAAGCAATTTTTATCCGCTCCCCCGCTGTTGTCCAAGCCAAAGAGTGGAGAGGAGCTCTTCCTATATCTCGCAGCCTCCCCCGAAGCTGTCAGCTCTGTGCTCGTGCGCATGGATGTTGATAGAGTCCAGAGGCCGGTCTACTACACCAGCAAGAACTTCATGATGCCGAGACCAGATACTCTAGAACTGAGAAGATCATTTTTGCCCTGGTGGTCTCTGCCCAACGCTTCCGACCCTACTTTCAAGCTCATCCCATCGTGGTGCTCATGGAACAACCTCTCCGGACCATCTTGTCTCGCCCTGACACCTCCGGTCGGCTAGCCAAATGGGCCATTAAACTGAATGAATTTGACCTATCCATCCGACCAAGGTCGACCATGAAGTCTCAGGTGATAGCTGATTTCCTGGTTGAGTATTCCTGGACCAAGAAGGGTGTGGAGGAGATACGCCCGGAGGAGTGTGTTGACCTGTAGGAAGAAATAGTCTCCGAGGCATGCATATTTTTAAAAATTGATAACTATTATCATTGCGGAAATTAAAAGATTACATATTAATTTATCTAATATGCATCAAGATCATATCTTTGCCTATATATTCAGGGTCGTTTGATCTAAAATATGCATATAAAAACATCAAGATCATATCTTGATCTTCAAGATGACTAGTCACACTATTATCTTGAAGCCTGCCTTAAGATCTAGGGATCAAATTACTTACCTTAAGAACAGTAGGTAAATCCTTATTGCTCTGCAGCCGTTCAATCGTCCGGCCTCTAGTATTATCCACGCGAAGCCCCGAATGATCAGATTTCCGAGAGTGCTAGCTCGCGGAAAAATAGCTTTGCTAATCTTGAATCCTCTCACTTGAATCTTCCTCCAAGATCCACCCGGCTTCTGCTAACACCAGAATCACCAGGATTTTCTATTCTAACATTTTAGAATTACAATCCACGACAATTTAGAATTACAATCCACGATAAATCGTGTATTGTTGTTCTATTTTTTGTTCTATGTTCTCTGGTGAGGGAATGCCCTCTATTTATAGTCTCGATTTAGCCTTGACATTTAATTCTGACATTTAAGAATCCGTCGTTTGGCAAAAGCGAAGAGACGCCGAAGGCACAGCGTTTGGTTTAATTCCGACGTTCGAAGAAAACCAAGGAGTCACGGCGTTTGGTTTAGTTCCGTCGTTCGGAGAAAACCAAAGAGACGAGGGATAAATCCGACGTTCGGTAAATAAATGTCATGCATTAAATTCTATCTCATGAGATGAGATTTTAGCCATCTCATCATATGAGATCCATATTCGAAAGGTTTGGGTTCTGATCTGAATTTATTTGACTTAACCCACATAGATCATGGTCCAAGCCCAAATCAAATTTGGCTAGTCCTGAATCTATTTAAATTCAAATCAAGTCTAATTTCAAATCAATATTTGAAATTGACTTGTCCTTCTAATAGACTTAAACCAAATTGAATCTTATTCAATTATACTTAACCCAATTGAGATAATTCAACCAATCAAATTGATTAATTAAATCATATACAATTCTCAATCGTTGATCAGCAAATAGATCATCCTAGGAAACTTCTATGCGTGTGACTCTCTAGGTTCGAACCTAAGCCGGTAGCATAGAAACAACTTTCTATACTAATCGATGTGCCCATCTAGCAATGAAACCTGACGTCCGGATAGGTCGAAGAGTTGCCGAGCAAACTCAAGAACCCTAAGAAACAGTTACCGTATAATTCATCCTCTTGACCACAAATGCTAAGGATGGCTTAAGAGCCTGTCAACTCTAAATAGCAAATCCATAAAGTGATTTCAACTTTAGTGATCATGTGACTTTCACATGAAGTTCCTTGGCCAAGGTCTTGCTAAATTGAAACACAAGCATTTCTCCTTTTAATGGGATAGGTCAAATTCCATCTTAATCCATAACTGACTACCATAAGTACTTGACTGCATCTAGTAACCTTTCGTAGCTAGATTAGAAATCCAGGTGGTCCGGCACCTAAGTACAATGAGTTGCTTGTAAGCCACTAGCTGTGATCTTCAGGTCTGAAGGATACTTATACCTATATCTTCTCGGATTAACTCTTGACAGCAGAGTATCCAAAAATGAGTCACGTTCGGTGAAATGTACTCCTACACTTTCACCTGTATGTCATACCAGTGTCTCTACACTCCTTGGTTAAGAGGATAACCAATAAATATGATATACGTCCTATAATTGATAGTACTATGGCCATGTCATAGTATATCATTTGGTCGCGAACTCTTTTAAGGACCTTCTAAGATAAATCCTCCTTTATCATGAGGAAGATCCTAAGGGCTTCATTACTTTCAGGAGTATTAAGAAGATGTTCTTGTAATGAATAAACTGCCAAATAACTTTTATTAATATATCAATTTATATACAATTTACATCAGCACAATCATCAAATGATTGGCTTTAGGATACAATTCCCAACATGACGCTCCCTCAACCGAGGAGGCAGAAAAAGGTGACTAGATTTTGCATATGGATGGGGCAGCAAATTCTCAAGGAAGCGGAGCCAGGCTCATTCTTGCGAGCCCTGAAGGGGAGGTGGTGGAGTATGCTCTTAGATTCCAGTTCCCGGCAACCAACAATCAGGCGGAGAATGAAGCTTTGTTAGTGGGAATGAGGTTGGCTGAGGAGTTAGGCGCAGGGCGTTTGATGGCCTTCACGGACTCTCAGCTTGTTTCTGGGCAGATCACTGGGGAGTACGAAGCTAGGGACCCAACCATGTCCCGTTATCTGAGCAAGGTGCAATCCCAAGCCTCTCGGTTCTCTTACTTCCGTGTCAGCTACATTCCCTGAGCGGAGAATACCAGGGCCGACACATTATCCCGTTTAGCCACTTCGGCCGATGGGACGCTGGGAAGAATATATGTGGAGCACCTCCATGCCCCAAGCATTGAAGTTGCGGATGAAGCGTTACCGGTGGAGCAAGAGCCCTCCTGGATGGACGCCTACGTTCGATATTTGACCGACGGCACTCTCCCAGAAAACCCCGCTGAGGCCAAGTTACTCAGGCGGAGGGCCCCGAGATTCTTGATGATGGATGGGAAGCTTTATCGAAGATCATTCTCATACCCGGTCCTCAAGTGCGTGGGACCAGCAGAATCAGACTACATCCTGCGGGAGATCCATGAAGGCATCTATGAAAGTCACCTGGGGGCAGAGCCCTAGCTTACAAGGCCCTACGACAGGGGTACTTTTAGCTGACCATGAAGAAGGACACAACCGAGTTCATTAAGAGATGTGATAGCTGTCAATGCCATGCTAATATTCAGTGATAGCCGACGTCTCAGTTAACACCCTTGGTGGCACCCTGGCCCTTCGCCCAGTGGGGTATGGATATCCTGGGACCATTCCCCTTGGCCTCCGGACAGCGAAAGTTCCTCCTGGTGGCCGTTGATCACTTCACCAAGTGGGTTGAAGCCGATACCCTTGCTAAGATCACAGAAAGCAAAGTGAGATCCTTCTTTTGGAAGTCCATTATATGTCGGTTCGGACTGCCGAACACCCTTGTCACCGACAATGGCCGACAGTTTGACAACGTGCCCTTCCGGGAATTCTGCTCCGAACTAGGCATTCGTCAGAAATTCACTTTCGTCGGGCACCTCAGACCAACGGGGCGGCCGAGGTAACTAATCGAATCATTCTCCAAGGGCTAAGAACTCGACTGGATGACTGTAAGGGACGATAGGTGGAGGAGCTCCCCAACGTGCTGTGGGCCTACCACACAACGCCATGAGTCCCCACCGGTTAGACCCCATTCAGCCTAGTCTTTGGATCCGAAGCCGTCATCCTGGTAGAAGTTTGCTCACCAAGCCCTCGGGTAGAGTCGTACAATGAGGAAGGCAACCCAGACCAGCTGCGAGCCAACCTCGACCTGGTGGAGGAAATGCGAGACCGGCGCGACTTCGGATGGCGGTCTACCGGCAACGGGCCGCCAAATATTACAACGCCCGTGTGTGTCCCAGGACTTTCCTGCCGGGGGACCTGATCCTTCGACGGGCTGAAGTCTCGAAGCCGACGGAGGGAGGCAAGCTAGCCCCAAATTGGGAAGGACCCTATTGGATCGCCGAAACACTTCATCATGGAGCTTACAAGATTGAAGAGCTTGATGGGAAGCCGCTTCCTAGGACATGGAATGCAGACAACCTTTGGTACTATCAGTAACGCATTTCTCCTCTCACATTAAATACCGTGCATGTATTCTTTTGGGCTTTCGTCCCTCATTCTATATTAACAAATTTCAATTTTAGCTCATGAGTTCTTTTTGCCTAAAGCCCTGGGCTAGCTAGGCATGAAGCCCGACACCCGTCAGCACCTAAAGCCCTAGGCCAGCCAGGCATAAAGCCCGACACCCGTCGGCACCTAAAGCCCTAGGCTAGCCAGGCATGAAGCCCGACACCCGTCGGCACCTAAAGCCCTGGCCCAGTTAGGCATAAAGCCCGACACCCGTTGGCACCCAAAGCCCTGGCCAGCCAGGCATAAAGTCCAACACCCATCGGAACCCAAAGCCCTGGGCCAGCCAGGCATAAAGCATGACACCCGTCGGCACTAAAGCCCGACACCCGTCGGCACCCAAAGCCCTGGGCCAGCCAGGCATAAAGCCCGACACCCGTCGGCACCCAAAGCCTTGGGCTAGCCAGGCATAAAGCCCGACACCCGTCGGCACCTAAAGCCCGACACCCGTCGGCACCCAAAGCCCTGGGCCAGCCAGGCATAAAGCCCGACACCCGTCGGCACCCAAAGCCCTGGGTCAGCCAGGCATAAAGCCCGACACCCATCGGCACCCAAAGCCCTTAGCCAGCTAGGCATAAAGCCCGACACCCGTCGGCACCCAAAGCCCTGGGCCAGCCAGGCATAAAGCTCGACACCCGACGGCACCTAAAGCCCGACACCCGATGGCACCTAAAGCCCTACACCCGACGGCACTTAAAGCCCTGGACCAGCCAGGCATAAAGTCCGACCCCCTGTCGGCACCTAAAGCCATGTGCCTACCTGGCGCAAGGCCCAACATACCACTGGCAGAGCGGTTTGCTGTCGGCTCTCAGCAACTTAAGCCCGACCCCGGTCGGCACAAAGCCCTAGGCCAGCCAGGCACAAAGCCCAGTGTACCGTTGGCAGAGCGGCTTGCTGCCGGCTCTCAACAACTTAAGCCTGACCCGGTCGGCACAAAAGCCCTGGGCTAGCCAGGCACAAAAAGATGCGCACCGTTGGCAAAGCAACGTGCAGGCAGCTCGGAAGGCTCGATTTTATCTTGACCTTCAAGTCCTACGCTCTATTGGGAACACGGGGTTCGTACCTTCTGACCCCAAGATCCAGTCCTACGAAGTAAGTCAAATTATCTAAGGGTAAGTTACGGATTGCTCGGCACCGACGAAGCCCCTGAGGGTCCCACATCGGCTGCCAAAGAGTTTGAAGTGACAGTGGCAATCAAGCGGAGACAAATTTCATTGAAAAGAGTGTATTTCATTAATTTGAAAGTGTTCACAAAACGCCGACCACGTCGGGTTCACAAAAATAAAATACAGTATGGGGCTCATGAGTCGGTAGGTGCATCCTCATCATCAGACGAGCCCATCTCAGAGAGGCGGTCCGGCTCCACTTCAAGGGCCTGGGGAAAGTTTAAGTCTCTGGCCACCTTCCCCTTCCCATGCTGGAACCCTTAAAGATATGCCCCCGTCGAAGCTTCGGTCATCTCCTCCATGAAATGCTTGGATGCCCGAAATTCTTCAATAACTCTAGCGGTCCTGATTTCGACAGCTGCCTCCACCTCAACCGCCAGAGCCCCCCTCTCAGCAGCCAGGGCTGCCACTGCTATCCTCTTGGCCTCCAGGGCTAGATTCCTTTCCTCCTCTGCTCCTTTCACCCTTTCTTCGGCCTCCATCATTTTCTCCTCCGCCGTTCTTGCCAATTCTCTGGCCTCACTCACCTGACTCTCGGCCGCTTGGATGGTTGCGACCAATTCGTAGATGTGTAGGTCCATAGCTGCAATGGCATTATCAGCTTCCATGAGCTGGTTGAGGGCCGCCCGCATGCGGTTGGACTCTATCTCTGCCCGGCTCTCGGTCACTTTTATTTCATCAGCGCGGGTAGTCTTGGCTGATTCTAAGGCCTTCTCTGCAGTTTCTTCTCGAGTGCGAGCATCCTCGGCCTCTTTTTGGGCCTCCCGCACAATGGTTTTCTCACCATGGATAATTTCCCTGGTGATAGCCAGGGAGTTGGCAACCTGCATGCAAACCCCATGTCAAAAAGAAAAGGAAGAGCAGAAGGAAATTTGAGAGCAGAGAGCGGATAGTCTAACTACCTTGACTAGGGCTGCATATGACTCACGGAAGAAGGTAGCCGCCTTTAGATGGCTGAGCTCCTCCTGAACCTCCGATACGAGGATCAACGAGATGAGCCGCTCCACCCGGTGCCCATCATCTAGGACAGAGTCCTGAGACAGTCCACGCCTAGCCCCACTCCTTTCGGCAGCTCCGGTGGTCTCGGATCAGACGCATGGAGAGCTGCTCACTGGCGTCCTCTCCGAGGGTGGGCCTACCGTCTGTGATGGTCCCTCGCCCCAGTCCCTTGCAGCTTCGGTGGGGGCTAGTTCGCCAGGGGCAGGAGCCCCCCCCCATCGCCGTCGGCTCCTCTGCGACCAGCTCTTCCATGGCCGGCTCCACCTCCATGGCCGGCTCCTCAGGGGCTGCTCCACCGCTCACAGTCCTCTCGGGAGGGGTGTCGACTGTCAAGTCTATCTCTGGGGCGACCGGAGGCTCCTGCGGTGCGGATGGCTCGAGTGCCCGCACTGTCGGTGTTTTGAATCTGGTGTTCGCCGCCCTCGTTCGGTTCCTCTCGGGCCTTCCTTTTGGCGGCGGCCTTCATGAGTCGGTGCGCTGAGATTTTCATAGCTACGCAGTATCGACCGGGGTCAGCAAAATAAAAAAAAAAATGATGAGCGAGAGCAAAGGCAAGGCTTTGGTTAAGTACAGGGAGACTTACTAAACTAGGAGATAAGTCCCGCCGACCAGAGGTTTTCCTCCGTCAGGAGCAGGCTATACCGAGGAATTTTGATGGACAATAGCTGCCCTAGCGCCTCTCTATCTCCAGGGTGGACAGTGGAGTTTGCATTACCTCGGGGGTCAGGGTCTCCCCACCGGGACTTCACTTGGCCAATGTTGGCGAAGAAAAATCGGGATTTCCAGCCTTTAACGGAAGAAGGAAGAAGGAGTTTAAGGACGCGGTGGGGCCTGGGCTGGAACAGCCACCAGCCTTTCTGAGATCGGAGAATATAAAAGGAACGGAAGAGAGAGACTCGCGGGGTGATGTGGAGATGATGGCAAAGGATAACGAAAGCACAAATGACGCGCAAGGAATTTGGAACCAACTGGGAAGGAGTTAAGGAATAATAGTCAAGGAGGTTAACAAAGAAAGGATGGAAAGGCAAGCGGAGCCCCACTCTCAAAGAAATCTCATAGATGGCCACCCGGCCCGGTCGGGATGAAATCACCCTGTCGTCAGGAGTCGGGAGATAGAGCTCAATATCTCGAGGAATTTGGTAACGGGCCTGAATGTTCGCCAAATAGTTGCCCGTTACCATGGAAGCAGCCCCTTCCGGGGATTCCGACCCCGCACTCCAGGAGGTGCCGGCCCTCGTCTAGCGACCTCTCGGCGGATTCCAGCCAGCCGCCGCCGGGCGCCGCCCTGCGGGAGCCTCCCCGGCGACCCGCCGCTGGGCTAGAGGGATGTGATCCTCCAAATCGGAGGACCACTCAAGGGGAGAAGAAGGGGGAGAAGGAGAGGCTTGAGGCCTCTCGGGCGAAGAACGATTCTCCAAATCGTCCTTCACAGACCAAGACTGGGAACTCATTGCAAGGCGAAAGATTGAAGAAACCTAGGAGGAACGAAGAGCTAACCTGGGAAGGAAGGTGACGAACGCGAGCTCTCGAGTTGTAGGGGGAACCAGGAGGCGGAAAATCAGAAAGCAGGGGAAGGAGACGACGATCCCAGGAATAGAATGACCGCTTTCGACCCTCTACGCAGATTTTATTCAGTTTCAAATTATCCTGCCACACCTCGACTGCCACACGGGCTCCCACCGCGAGCTGGATTGCCTAGGTAATCGCTGAGCGCGGGATACGATTCATTTCCAGCCAATGGTAGGACACCGATGGCGTCGCCGTTATGATGGGCAATGATGGCACAACTTTCCTCACGAACTTCGATGGATAAACCTAGCTTCGAGGATGATTGCCGCAAATCGGGTGGACAGCATTGGCCGCCTTATCACATCCCTGTACTGCCCACATAAAGACACTGCAGCGCCTATAGACACGCGTCTGGAGGCGGTTCGCAAGGAGTGGGGATCAGCCATTTGGGAGGTGACACCCCTTTCGCTTTACTGGGACGGGCCCACTATGTAGGGAGAAAACAATCCCCGAGGCATGCATATTTTAAAAATTTGATAACAATTATCAATGCGGAATTTTAAAGATTACATACCAATCTATCTAACATACATCAAGATCATATCTTTGCCTTGTATATAGGATCGATTGATCCAAAATATGCATATATAAAAAAATCAAGATCATATCTTGATCTTCAAGATGACTAGTCATACTACTTATCTTGAAGCCTGCCTTAAGATCTAGGGATCAAATCGCTTACCTTAAGAACAGGAGGTAAATCCTTATTGCTCTGCAGCCGTTCAATCGTCCGGCCTCTAGTATCGTCCATGCGAAGCCCCGAATGATCGGATTTCCGGGAGTGCTAGCTCGCGAAAAACAGCTTTGCTGATCTTGAATCCTCCCACTTGAATCTTCCTCTAAGATCCACCATGCTTCCGCTAACACCAGAATCACCAGAATTTTTTTTATTCTAACCTTTTTAGAATTACAATCCATGACATATCGTGCATTGTAGTTCTTTATTTTCTGGTGAGGGAATGCCCTCTATTTGTAGTCTCAATTTAGCCTTAACATTGAATTCTGACATTAAGAATTCCGTCGTTTGGAAAAGCGAAGAGACACCGAAGGTGCGGCGCTTGGTTTAATTCCGACGCTCGACGAAAACCAAGGAGATGCGGCGTTTGGTTTAATTCCGATGTTCGGTGAAAACCAAAGAGTCGTGGCTAAATCCGACGTTTGGTGAAAATTAATATTAGGCATTAAATTCTACATGAGAATTTAATCTCTCATGAGATGAGATTTTAGCCATCTCATCATATGAGATCCTTCTGCGAGAGGTTTGGGTTCAAGTGATGGTTTAATCTGATCTGAATTATTTAACTAAACCCACATAGATCATGGTCCAAGCCCAAATCAAATTTGGCTAGTCCTGAATCTATTTAAATCCAAATCAAGTCTAATTTCAAATCGATATTTGAAATTAACTAGTCCTTCTAATGGACTTAAACCAAATTGAATCTTATTCACTTGTACTTAACCCAATTGAGATAATTCAATCAATCAAATTGATTAATTAAATTATATACGATTCTCAATCGTTGATCAGCAAACAGATCATCCTAGGAAACTTCTATGTGTGTGACTCTCTAGGTTCGAACCTAAGCCGGTAGCATAGAAACAACTTTCTATACTAATTGATGTGCCATTTAGCAATGGAACCCGACGTCCGGATAGGTCGAAGAGTTGCCAAGCAAACTTCAAGAACCCTAAGAAACAGTTACCATATAATTCATCCTCTTGACCACAAATGCTAAGGATGGCTTAAGAGTCTGTCAACTCTAAATAGCAAATTCATAAAGTGATTTCAAACTTTAGTGATCATGTGACTTTCACATGAAGTATCTTGGCCAAGGTCTTGCTAAATTGAAACACAAGCATTTTTCTTCTTTTAACGGGATAGGTCAAATTCCATCTTGATTCACAACTGACTACCACAAGTACTTGACTGCACCCAGTAACCTTTCGTAGCTGGATTAAATCCAGGTGTCCGGCACCTAAGTACAATGAGTTGCTTGTAAGCCACTGGTTGTGATCTTCAGGTCTGAAGGATACTTATACCTATATCTTCTTGGATTAACTCTTGACGTAGAGTATCCGGAAAATGAGTCACGTTCGGTGAAATGTACTCCTACACTTCCACTGTATGCATAACTAGTGTCTCTACACTCCTTGGTTAAGAGGAAACCAACAAATATGATATACAACGTCCTATAATTGATAGTACTATGGCCCTGTCATAGTATATCATTTGGTCGCGAACTCTTTAAGGACCTTCAAAGATAATCCTCTTTTATCGTGAAGGAAGATCCTGAGGGCTTCATTACAATCAAGAGTATTAAGAAGATGTTCTTGTAATGAATAAACTGCCAAATAACTTTTATTAATATATCAATTTATATACAATTTACATTAGCACAATCATCAAATGATTGGCTTTAGGATACAATTC